>FXAL01017197.1:0-12670 GCA_900177555.1 Renilla reniformis
TATGTTGTGATATAATTTTTCTATATTGACTTACGTATCAACAAATTTCTTCCAAATAATAAACAAAATGCAAATGAGAATTCCAACATAAAGTAATATATTTATTGCAGACATTTTCCATGGATTTGACTCGTGGCATGCCCATTTACTCGAGAAACTAAAACCCTGGATCACATTTTATACCAGATATTTCTTCATATGACATATCATAAACAAGGAAAAAAATTAAAAAAAAACATACGACTGTGCCTTTGACGTCTCGCCTCACTCATTACCATCGCTCAAGATGCGTTTGGAGAAATTAAACGTATCAATTCTGTATCAGTTATGGAAAATCGGCTCAAATATTATCTCTTTAGTTATCATCAAATAAGTTATCTCTGAAGAAGGGCAACGATTCTGACAGGAAAGTTGAAATAACTTTTAAAATCACAACGTCAAAGCATAAGTATTTGACAAAATTGACGTAGCAGACTCAGCTATGACGTAGCAATATGAAAGGAACAATCAATAAGGAATGTAGTAATTTACACACCCAGTTGAGTTTGTGCACAGTTCATAAAAACATTCCTAATATATAAAATTATATGAACGTTTTTTGTCACAAATGGATTACTTTCTATAACGGGGATACAATTCTAATTCAATTCAAATATAGGTTGAAGGTGAAGCAGATTCAGACCAACGTTGTGAGTCTCAGGACCAGATTTGTCACCATGCGTGGATCGACAGTCGGTTTAGATTCGATGAAAATAAAATTGCTTTTCACTCTACATGTTTGATATTGAAAAGTAAATTTGGTTGTCAACTTATAGGAGAAAAACTACGGGGGCAGTTTATCCGGTGGATAAGTCAAAAATGCCAAGCACGTTTGTAGCTTCATTAAACAAGAAAACTGCTATTTTTCATTCAAAACAAACAAAGATGTATTCAACTATATATTAATAGTATAAAACTTGACTTTATTCATACACAAGACGAACTTATCCATGTCTTACCATTTGGTTAAATAAACTTTTTGAAATTATTAGGTCGCGAGAGATAATTATCAATTAAAACAAATGATGACAAACATTTTTGAAAATAATAAAAAATTATTTAAATTATAATTTATTTCTATATATTTCCAAAAAATTTTACACTTGTCTTTATAGTTATAAACTATACTGTTCATGGTGACATTCTCGCTATATATTTATGAGTGGTCGATACAATCAACTGCTTTGAGACAGGGTTTATTGGTTAGATAATCCAACTAAATCTAACTTGGATTTCTGTGTCTACAGATCAGCCTTCCGTACTTCCCAAGGACCTGAAAAATTACGATCAACACTCATTAAAATATGAATCAAATAAAGAAGTTGCTGTGCTTATCGTTCCACTCCAACCTTTGTCAGTTGCTTTTATTGGTTATTTTACTAAGATCCCCAACATAAGAAAAATCTGGCTTTTGTCAGTGTATTGTGTATATTTTTTAAATTTCGGAAAACACTCGACAAATCGTTCAAACACTCGTGAACTCCTGACATTTTCCGCGTGAATTATCACGTCATGGAAGCACGCGATCCGTCAATGAGACGACTACATTTTTTTATTTCCGTTTACATTGAAACCGTCTACTCACCGCTTCCGGGAGAGGATCCCGATCTTCTTCTACTTTTCTTCAAAGCAGCAGCCAATTCTGCTTCTTTTCCCGTTGGTTTCAGCGGTGTTCGATGACTACCATCAGGACTTGGTGACATATGACGCATTCTTGGTTCTGGTGAATGTTCCTCACTTGATACGTAATTTAATCGATCTAAACTACCACTTCTAGGATGACCAGCATGAACATCACCCCTTCCTTCACCATTGATTGGAGAAGAATTCGTCGGCACACCAACCGGAAGGTGTTCACCGTTTCTGTATTAAAAAACGAGGTGCAATTAGTATACGACAATCTACCTACCTAAGGTTGTTTAGTCAGAAACGATTCAGCGTTAAGCCAAAACTTGAAATCCCGACACATTAAACGCAGACATAATACAACAAAATGAATTCACAAAACAATGGAGGTTTGTTTGAGCTATGACTTGGTTACATGGATTCTGAGAGTAAACGCCAGTAAAACGAAATAAATTTCAGTGCATTTGACTCGGAAAGATAAGGTATTTTGAAATGATTGTTGAGCTGAAAATAAAGCCGCACAAAAAACACTCAAATGATTTCTAAATGCATCTATCAACACAAAAACCTAATTTTGTTTTATTTTTTTTATTAAATTTTATTTTTGTCCAGATTTCGCTACAAAATGATCGTTATTCCGTGAACTTCAAAATAATGAAAAGATTTACCCAGAAGTAATTCTTGGATGAGTTGCTAATTTTTCTTTACTAACTGCACTTCTTATACGTTTACTATATGTTACCACCGGTTCACCACTCTTTGTACCACCACGAATAACTGGCGTCGCGACCGCCTGAGCATCGTCACTGACTGTCTTGGACCCAGCCCCAGCTATCACCCGTCCAACGCCCAGAACAGCATTTGCTATCGTATGACCACCACGGCTAGGAGAATGGGAACTAGATGGTTGATGACCAGCTCTGATTGGCTTAGCTATTAAAAGAAGCAAAAAGACCCTAGGTGAACTAATAGTCATAGGACGGTCATTGTTATTCGAAACAAAATACACTTGCGACTTCGGCAAATAATGCACAGAAACTCACAGTCAACGTATTGAGTACATTTATTCTTTTTTTAATTTTCTGCGCATGAAAATGTATGTTTCAAAAAATGATTTATAGAGCGACAATTATTATTTTTAGAGCAACATTTATTGTTTTCAACAATTCGAAAGCGACATTCCAATTGAATTTGTCGCAAAATTTTGTTTTTCAATTTTCCGCGAATTCGTGAGAATGTATGTTTCAAAGCGTGATCATGTGATTTTTCCATCGTTTGCGAATTTCTCAAGTTGGCTGTCAACAGATTCAGATACAGTCAAAAAGTAATCATTTTATAATACTATACAAAGGCGTCGTTATCTTACCAATATGCGCTTGATTTATTTTCCTTGAAGCAGCTAAATAAATGTGAAATAATATTTAATACATGATTAGATATGATATGTTATATTAATTATTCCATGTAATAGATTTGATGTGACTTAAGCGCGCCGTACTTCGAACTACATGTGTTCCATTGCAGTCGAATATGTATGTAGCTTATACGAAAAGTTCAGTTTTCTGCCCAACAGTTCAAATCGATGAATCAATCAGCCGTATATAATTTACCTAATGGTAATCAACCCTACGGATGGATCTATGGTGGATTTAGGATGAACCATGAACGTTTTCACAATGAAAGTTTTCACAATGAAAGATAAATGGAATGATATTCCTTAACTTACCATGTTTGTTCCTCATCACTTCTTTCATTTTTTCCATTTCTTTTTGATATCTGAGAAAAATGAAATCAAGTAGCTACTAAGCAACAAGGTTCATGAAGTCATCGGGAGAATTTATATATCACAATCCTTCTGCATTCAACACGTGCATTTCTCTGTTCAAACTGAAAATGTGCAGACGCAGACGATGCTCGTTTTCCAAAATTCAGTTTTGAATTTTTTTCCAAAGTTCAAATATATTTTTTTCAAAATATATCGTTCTCAATTTCGAGCAGCCCTATTCTATAAAATAACATTAAACTATAGGCTCATATATGTTATTAACCTTGCCCTATCTTTTTGAGCCCCTTCCTTTGCTTCCTTCAATGCTTGTTCCAAAGCTTTTACTCGGTCCTGTGTGGCGCGAAGACGTTTCTCCAACTTTGGTAATTCACATCTTAAATCTCCATTATCACGGACCAGCTACAGTGAAAAATGATGAATGCCATAAATATTACATTGCATAAATATGTAACTTCGAACAACTCTCGTTGATTGCCGAGTTTACTTAGTGTTTTAATTTTGGCAACAATTGTAGAATACCTGCAAATCAAATCACTTTGAAATGTTTGATATTATAAGGTAGAAAATAAATTAGAACAAAATAATGTTAATTCGTTAGTATAGGTTAGGTTTCATTTGAGACTGGTTTCCATTTTAGTTCGTGTCGTATCTAGCTTACATTTCGATGGAATACGCTACGTTTCGCTACGATACGAACGAAATGGAAACCAACCTTCAGATAAAAGGTTTTGATGAACGAGGTAATCATATTAAACATAACATAATAAAATGGACGGCTAATAAAATATTGTACAATTTAGCTATATGTTTAAAATATCTCGCGAGATTACACCGCTTCAAGTGCATACAAATGCGAAAAGACGTGTGTATATTTTTTGTGAGAAGGTATGAAAACAAAAAGTGACCTGCTTATGAACTTTAGTCAGCTGATCCAGATTATTTTCTAAAAAAGCAATCTTTTGTTTTTGGGCTTGACTACTTGTATCATCTTCTGTATCACCTTCAGTGCTATGAGGCTGAAAAAACCAAAACAATTGATTAATTCAATGAGCAAGCACACTAATGATTATCCGAATTTTAAAGATATTCGCAATGAATTTTGTCAGTGGAGAATTTCGTCTTCATTGCAACCATAGGTTACGCAAATTCCGCAGTGGGCATCGAAGTATTTTTTAACCGGGATGTAAAAAAATCTCGCCATCCGTCCAAAGCAATGTTGCAGTGAAGATGGCAAATTGAGGTATGTTCAATTGATTGATTATAGTTATTATTTACAAACAAATAATCATACAGATAAATGGTTGAAAATATAATTCACCTTCAAGCGAGCTTGTAAATCTTTGACAAAAAGCTGTCGTAATCGATATAATGTTGCAAGTTCTTTAGCCTGTGACACAAAAATGAAGGATTTAGAATAAATTATATCTCATAAAAGACAGGCATTCACATAGGACATTTAACTAAATTAGATCATTTTCATTTAACAATGATTTAAATACATACAACAGTTTCTTCCAATCCTCGTAAATCAGCTTTTGCTTGTTCACGTTTATCGGACTCCAAACTGTAGAAAAGATATTATACATACAAGCTAAATAATCATCGAAATTGTTATTTCAGGCATTATTTAGATGCGCAGAAAACATGACAGGCACACGTTCTGAGGTTCAGATGCGTTATGTTTTTTTGCTTTTCCCAGGGTCACGCGTCCCACTACTTACTTCAGTTCACCAATTCTCTTGTTCTTTTCTTGGAGTTCGTTTTTGATTTTCTGGTTCTCAGCCTGAAAGAAGATAACAACAGTTATAGCTTCTCAGTTGACTGTTTCTGAATTAAAGATAGAGCCAATCGGTCGATATCATATTAACCATTTATGA
Organism: Renilla reniformis; assembly: GCA_900177555.1. Lineage (NCBI taxonomy): Eukaryota > Metazoa > Cnidaria > Anthozoa > Scleralcyonacea > Renillidae > Renilla > Renilla reniformis. The sequence continues at coordinate 5,329 of FXAL01017197.1, forward strand.
TGTGAATAAACATAAAGTGAATAAACATAAATACCCTGAGTTGCTCATCTGCCAAACTTTGTTTCTGGTTCGCTCTGAATAATAATAATAACACAAGATGATTAGTTAGCATCAATCACCGTTAATCAGCGTTTTCAGTCGTATCAAATCAAATTAAATCAACTTTATTTAAAAGAGGGCAACGACAATGATAGAGATCTGATAAAACTTGCGGCCCTCAACTAATTAGAGTTACATATAACACGAAATTTTTTTAAAAAAAATACCAAAATCATTCCTTGTCCAAATTTAATTGATAACAATCATCAACATATGTCAATTAGTTGAAAACTTACTCTTTGAGTTCAGCAATAATGGCTTCTTTTTCTTGGATTTCGTCTCGTAAATTAGCAATCTGTCTTTGTTGAGATTCACGATGCACAACCATCTCCTTCTCTAAGGCATCCTTTTAAAAACAACGTCACTTTAGTGAACGGAGATAATCACCATTTTTCTCAGCATATGTCCTGAACAGGATTTAGTTGCTCAGGAAATATTAATATAAACCTCTATTGTTCTAAAATATCCGAGTGGAAAATCGTGTTAACTACTTTGAAGCGCAATCAGGATCCATTATGTCACATTACCTCGAAATTGTGTTCTAGAACAATTGGATTAAAGTGGAATAATGGTCTTGATTTTATTTTTTTTCATTTTTCCCCAAAATCCATTTGTGCAAACGACAGGGCGCCAAGCCATCAAAACTCTGTGTACATTACATTATTGTTTCAACGTATATATTTCTACCTTCATCTCACTGGCGGATTCCAGAAGACCAGCATGCTCTTGTTCTTTATCACGCAACGCCAACGCCTGCATGTTAGCTAAAAAGAATGGAATTAGAATAAGTGAAAGAACAAAACCACGATACCTTAGAGAAGTTCAATTGTACGTAATAAATTGGTTTATCTGTTTGTTTTAACTGCGGAAATTCTTTTTATATAAATTCAGAAACAACTCTTGTATTATCGAAGATTATTCTATATTTCAATGAAGATTACCCGCAAGGCCCAATATACCTGCATGCCCCCAAGAGAGGCCTGCAAGGATGGGAATGTTTAGTGACAAACCTTCAGCTCTGACTTTAGTCACTTCTTCGTTTAACGTATCAACTGCTTCTTCTAAAAGACGTTTCTTTGTTTCCATTTCTTTCATTCCGACCGATAAAGTTTTCATCTTTGCTTCGTACTGGATAAAGATACACACAAAGGAAAATTAGACAAGAAATGAACAGAGAGCATGAACAGCTCACAAGATTCAAAAATCGGTCGTAAATACGGGGCAAATAAAAACAAAAAATAAAGTATTCAGAAATAACGTCTTGTTTGATGTCTTTTCGTATTTCATATTTTTCATTTTCTTAGTAGATTTCTTCAAATTGTACGGTTAGTTTTGAGAATTCATTAATTTGTTTTTCAGATCCTGAACACCATGATCAAATTCAACAGATTGCATTCAATAACGTTTTATAGTACGGTGTCAACCTTCGTTCCAACAAAGTCCCGTATAAATGCTAAACATTTGATTACTGGAAGGATACGTAGATAAAGCTATGATTTCAATGTTTACCTGTGATATGAGAAGTTGCGATGCTTGTAAATCCTTATCTGATTTCTCCAAACTATCTTTCATATTTGTCTCAGATTGTTCCATCGAATGTAACCTCTAAAGATAGCAAACAAATACATGTTGGATTGAAGATTGTCGAGAAATTAATATCCGTCTGATTCTCTATCCCATCAATTCTCAAAACATAACGTCATATATTATACATATATAGGTACTGTAACAACCGAGGTGCAAAATTACGCGGCAAAATTCCAATACCTATTCGATGTAATGACAATTTAGCAATGATATACAGTTCTTCTCATAAACGATCAATGGGCAATGATTTTGAAGTTTGACACTGGGAAAACAGTCGCATGTAACACGTTTTGTTCTGATCGGATCATTTCTCTCTTATATAAGTAGCAATCAGGTAACTGATTCCTTCATTCCGTATTAATATAACGTGGTGGAAAGAAACGTACCGTAGCTAAAGATTTCACTTCAGTTTTTATCTTGCTGATATACAAGCGTGCTACAGTGAAATCTTCATCCAATTTCCCGGATGCACCAACAACTGGTTTCTAAAAAATATAATATCTGCATGAGAAACCTGAACCAGGCAAATCCGTGATAATTGTAGTAGGGGATGATCAAATTCCATTTTGGTAGTTTTTCGAAAATATTTTGAAAAATTGTTCCAAACACACAGTCATGAAAACTAATTAAAACATTACTAGCAGCAGAATACGACTCTTACTTTGATTTCGGCAGCATTCCCACCTACGGCTGTTCCAATATCACCCTAAAGAACCATTGAAACTGGCAATTAGAATTTTAGTTATCCAATTTGTCGCGTATCACAAAATTGTTATGAACCAGCGTTAAAGGATACGTGTCGCATAACATTATGTCATATAGCTAAATAAGAGCAATTTCGCTATAAATGCATAATAGAAAGAAAAGTAACATCAAATATTAGTTTGTTTTCATTGATTATTTAGGTCGTTTTGAGACAATTCACAATATATTTAGTTAGTCGTATATTCAGTTAGAAAACGCCATCTTCATACATCCATTGGAGACCAATGTGTATGGATTGATGTCATACAAGGTTCATTAATGAGGTGAAACAAAAGAAAACTAATTTGCATTGCCTGGTATGAAATCATCGGATGAACTTCGGGGAACAACAAACATGTTAAGACATTGAATACATTGTGAATCGTCTTAAAATAAAAAAAATCCAACGAAATCAACTTTATATTTGATGTCACTTTAAGCATTAAAACATATATACTATATGCTATATGGAATCACTGGTGTGATAAGTATAAGAACGGGCTACATTACCAAATCATTCAAAAGATTATTCATCATTTCAGCTAGTCTTCTTCTCAATGAAGTGTTCATATCCTTATTTTCTTCAAAATCTTTACTCAGTTGATCTAATAATTTCTAGAAAAAATGAAAAACTTCTCTGATGCCCAGTTGAGGAAACGTGCACACTTTCCTGTTCATTTGAAGGTAGCTACAAAGTTGCTGTTGCTAATGTTATCGCTATATATGTATTTATTACAATATTAGCGAGAACTATTGGGTATTTGAAGGGCTAGAATGAGCAGATCATCATATTTCAAACTGTTGGTTGTTTCCGAATATCATCTTTTTTCAAGCATAAAATATCGAAAATAGCAAAATCGCTATCAATACTCTCACAATATTATAGTAGCAAAAACATATTTATTCCCGAAACACCGCTCCATTGTCGGTATATTAGGATCTTAACCTGTTTAGCTGTAAGATCTTCCTGTAATTTGTCATTTTCTTTATTTTTGTTATCGACTTCTTGTAACTTTTGATCATAATTTATAGCCAATTCTTCCAGAGCTTGCAATACTTCTTTCACTTCAGCTTTCGATTTCTCGTTCTCACTTTGCAATAATGATATCTGGCTTTGAAGAGAATCTGAATCGAACTTCGTGTTCGACATGGTCTACAAGCAGAAAAATGAAAAAAAAAATGACATAAAAGTTATATGTATAACCAGTTTGATATAAAACATGTTCCTGGGAACTCAAACATCACTGAAACATCACTTGATGTCCTAAGATTTGACATCAACAAACCTTTAAAATTTTAAGTTACCAAGATGATTCAGGGATATGTTCTACAATGACTTTATTTCCGTGATCTTTGTGAAATGTTGCTTATCGGGAAACTATGACCGTTTTTCCCATTCAATTCCAGATAAGGAAATGAAATACAAAAGAAACGTAAGTAATTTTAAGTATACCTCCTCTTGTTCAGATAATTGTTCTTTCAATTGCTCAATCAGTAAAGCTTGAGATTGAATTTCGTCGTCCTAGGACGGCAGAATAAATAATCAGAATAATACATGACATAGAGCCAAACTACTGCCATGCTTCCGCTTGGCAAATTCATAAAAAATGTCCGTGTTTGAAACAATCGAGACATGCATTTTTACGACTGTGCAGTATCCTAAAAGCTATCCTTTAAAGTTGGCTGATACCAACAACTCAACATCTAGAACAGGTCAAAAATAAACAATGGAGCAAACGTTAACTTAATCAACTATTAAATACTATTCTTAATGGAAAACTTTCCCAAATGCCTGGGGTATATATGTTTCCCCTATCTGGATAACAAATTCAAAAGATAGATTTGCATCTTCCTGATTATTCAATGTTCTTTTATCGTGATGCAACACGTGCTGGCGAAGAAAAACACTCGATGCTCGCGTTAGCACATCTCAAATAAACAATTGTAGATAAAGCTTAACCAGTTACTAGCCAATCACATTACAGTATTTACAGCGATCCGAGACCGGGGGGGACATGGCTATACGAGTATAGAATACGTTTATACGTCATAATTACCCGTTCATCAAGCTGCATGAAAAGTTTCACACGTTCGTCGTTGAATTTTTTCCTCTCATCATTGGATAATGCAGTTACAGGTGAGGCAGTTGTAACTGACGGTGATTGTAGTGCAGAATTATCAAATGCCCCAGATTGCCTTTGTTCTTTCACACTAAGTGCTTGTTCATCGGAAGGAACGGTATCACCTACATGGTACAAAAATAAAAAATGAAGACGTGACTCGCTCTTTATTCCATTACGTTGTAGTTGAATAAGGTTGAAGATGGAGGCATCCAAAAAAAACAAGCCGAAAACAAAGCGCGACATCATCAAATGTGTGTGAGTATACATAGCTGTCACTCAACGGCGTTGTCCAAAATTATGAAGCCATTATCCAAATAATAAAACTTCTGATAATGAATGAATAACCCACCGACTCGCCAACGTTTTAATTCAGTTTCAAATTTATGAATTGTCGATTTCAATTTGGAATTTCTCTCTTTCTCTTTTTCGTATCTTCGCTTCCATTCCTCAGCCGTAAGTTCTTCGTTAACAACAACTGTGTTTTTGATGGTTTTTGCTCTGCAAATATGTATATATAATTCCTTGAAATAAATTTATATTATATGTACATATTAGCTACACTGAGAGTTTGACAACCGGGATTTACTAAAACAAATCAATTATCCGAACCAACCTCTGTCCGAACATCAACGTTGATCTTGTTTCAAATTCGTTGAATGATGAAGGAGAACAACATATTATAATTGTTGTTCGAGAATTACCACCTGAAAAAAAAGTTGTTCTAATTCCAATACTGGTCCGACGCATGTACACGAGTTTTCCTTCAAATTAAATTACATAAATATATGCTTGACTACGCCTTACCCAAACTTTCCTGAAGGATTCTCGTCATTTTACTATCCCTGTATGGGACGTGGGTTTTCTAAATATGAGAAATTTATGAAATCAGTCGCGGTATGAGCTTGATGACGTCATATATAAAAATACGCACCGTTCCTTCAGCTAAAGCTGAGATAACATTGCCCAAGGCAGACAATGATCGATTGATATTTTTCGCTTCTTCCAAGACATCTCCTTCTGCACCAGTCTTACTCACCTATTATATGAACATTGAACAGATGGGTATATAGTCCTTTAAATAAACTATGCAAAATAGTTTTCATATCTTAACTTGAAATAGTTGTATCATAGTTTTTGAAGAAAAATCAGGATGAGCGGAAAGTTAAATGAACAAAACAGAATAGTGATATGGTGGTTCAGCGTACCGAAGCTTAAAAAGTTAGTTATCGCGATAAACTAATTTAAGTGGTCAAAACTATAAATTTCTATCTTAAAAACTTATATCTTAAATAAAACTAATTTAACACAGTACCTTTTCAGAGCCAGCCAAATCCACCAAATATAATTTACCACTTAATTTCTTATTTGTTTCAGTATTTTCTTGTTTTATATGTAGTAAAAAAATACTATGACTCCTTGAACTATGTTCGTTCATATCTGAAAAAATAACATCTATGTTAGATCGTCTTCACGAGATTACTGAACACCAAAGCTGACAAAAAACGCCAAACTACGCCTACCAACAAGGCAAAACGGGATGAATCCCACTTGTATTTGCATTATGCATCGTATTGGAATTATCTTTTCCGACTTTATTGGTTTTAGGTACAAAGAATCGTAATGAATCATGATCCTATGTTTTTCAACAGTGAAGGAAATTCACTGATAGAACAGCGTTCTATGCGCATGCTCAAAACAGATAGGTGATTTCTATAACTTACTTGTAACAGCCACGTGGCGATTAGATTTGCCTTCTTCCATCACATCCATGACTTCTTCCGGGCTGGATACAAAACGTTCGGTAGCTCCCTAAACATAACAAAGCAAAAACTCTCAATCAATTGATTTTTTACACCTTTTTTGAAACACAGAGCGAAACAGTTTCAAGAACAATTCCGATTGAATGTACGGTCAAAAAATGTACGGTCAAAAAAAGGTTTATGATATAAAGTTACATAGCCGTAACTATGTAATTTCCTACAACAATGGAAAATGCTGTGTAAGTTTGTCGTTCAATGTCAAACACTGGTGGCATAGCCCGAATAAAAGTATTCATAGTTTGCTCGATATTTGTTTTTCCAAATCATAGCTATTTTGAAGTTGACCAACTTCAAAGAAATCATATGCGTAAATATTCGAATGTCCCCTCGTTCTAGTTACGTCACTGGAACAACATATATCATGATGTCACAAGAAAATTGAATTGAAAATTCAAATATGTCTCATACATACGTACTCTTTAGTGATTTTCATGTAATGTAAACTCACCTTTACATATGGAACTCTGTTTTTATCTTCATGCACAGCTAAATTGTTTTTTGTGACTAAATTCAAATAGAAAATTGTTGTCACATATTAAAATTTGCTAATAAACCACTAAAATCTAAATATTTGTAGCTTTGTAATATATCGCAGAATTCATCACCAATCAAATGGTAACAATGATCAGCTATATAACATTGTGAGTTTTTTTAACGCAAATCAACGGGAGGTTTACGACGAAGCTAAGATATTCGACGTATAAATATTTTTCTCAACGCATTTATACTCGACTATTTTGGTTTGATTTAGATGAAAGGTTTTGAAGAACGAGGCAATCATATTAGAAGTATTTTAAGTAAATTGACAAGATGTTTGATAATTAGTAGGGCTAAGGTGACAAAATGGACGGGTATTCTACAATTCTACAAAGCCTTAAGTAACCAATATATAAGTATGTACGTAACTATATAGTGAACTTATATGTTAGCTAAAATAAGGGGATAAGGCTCACCATCTAAAAGATCTCT
>FXAL01017516.1:0-15161 GCA_900177555.1 Renilla reniformis
AAATATTATATTCATAAATGTGACATCGTATATTTAAGGTGGTGCCAGCCATATAAGGCAATATATATGGCGTCTGGCAGATGAAAGCAAAATACTGCAATGAATAACAGTATATATTGTGTCTTTGAGCTGCATCCAGCGGCCACAAGCAATTATTTGACGCAAATCTTGTCAATTAAACATGTTTTCTGCACAGCAGGCTTTATTTAAACAACATAGGAGACGAGAGCAAACAGAGAACTGACAAATTAAATAGCAGGAAAAAAAACAAGAAAATGATATTTTATTCTAAGCAACATGTATTTTTAAGAGAAACATCTGTACAATATACTTTAATGCTTATTTAAACAGTAATAAATACATTTTCTATATAACATTTTACATATTTCCAGTTCTGAGCAGCAGTTTCTTCGTATTGCGTCATTGTCGATGTTATAGCATGTGTATATACATCAATGATGATGACAGTTAAAAGTGCCACAATCATGTTTGATGGAACTTTTTTTGAATTGGAAAATTATCATATCAAGTGTTTTATTGCATGTTCACTTATTAAGCCGAGACATAGCGCAAATTACGCGCATCTATCATAAAACTTGTTTTGAGTAGTATAGATATCTCTTAGGTAGCTAATTGAGTTTTCAACTTGTAGTTTTTAATCATAAGACTTCTAAGTTAAAACAAAATATACAAGGAAAAACCCAGCAATCTGGCTTCTTCTCCAATTAGAATAATCAATGTAATCACTGTTATGTTTCACGGAACAATGTTCAATGCATTAGTTATGTTCTTTTTACTAATGTATACGACCCAACTTGATATAATTTCAATAAAACGTTCTTAAAACCAGTACGATATTCTCGATCATGTAAAGCATATATAATTGGATTACAACAACTATTACCAAAAGGTAAAACAAACTGGATTATATGAAATAAAGCACGATGTTTTGAAATGATTGTAATCACCTTACTACTCCGATCTCGACTTAACATCAAGGTTACAAAGGCTGGACCCCAGCAGATCAAGAACATGACAACGACTAAGCCTAAAGTTTTCATATTTTTAAGATCTTTTCTCAACATAATTCTTGACCAATTAGGATCACGTTGTTCTTTTAAACTTGAGAACCTTCGTCGTTGTTTCGACACAGTATAAAAGACCAATACGTTAGTGACAACCAAAATAAGGAGTGGTAATAAAAATGATAAAACAAATGCCACATTATAATACAATGAATTTGAACTATGACATCGTCCAGTTGTGTTAGAAACACTAATAATATGTTTGTGGTTGTAAGGCAGAACACCGAGCATATTGAAGAATGCAGAATAAAACCATATTAAACAAGAAATACAAATACATTTCTTCGTTGTCACTTGTACACGATACGTTAATGGTAATCTGATCTTATATAGGCGATCTAAACTTATAACAGCCATGGTTGTAATAGAAGCTGTAACACAAGAAAAACCAAGCCAACGATATATAATACAAGTATTGATATGGAATGGGCTTGAAAGATGATTTTCTTGATATAATCTCATAGGAAATACAAAACAACCAACAAAGAGATCAGCAATAGCCAATGATGAGATATAACTTCGTCCTTGTTTCCGTAATGAGAATGTACACCACATTGTAATCAATACTAACACATTACCACATATTGTCAGAAATATTAATATTATTGATAATATTGTAATGAAGCCAAGTGAACTGTCACTTTTTAATAATTGAACATTAGAAAATAACTCAACATTCGTGACATTCTTGTTTATTCCAATTTGGGACACGTTTAGATCTTGCAAGTTGGTCGTCATTTCACTTTGCCACTTTTTTACTGCGTTCCTTGGATTTGCTGCAAACTACACAGCTGTGCACCTCAAATGTTTGTTAGATATTGTTGGTGTTCGAAACGTCGAATTTTAAGACGCTGGAAGATGAGAACAAGTTGCGATTGAACGAAATCACGTAGGTATATATAACCAGCCTTTTGCCAACAAAAATCTGACAGTCGAGAATATAGATATTTGAGAGATTTGAATGGGCAGAAAATTATTATAGTTATCACTTAGTCAATCTGTACTGCTTGCTTACTACTTCTTTTTTCAACTTCTTCACGTTAAAATTTTGCGTCTAAATTATATTCATCAGCTTCCATGAGTTCTTGAACAAATTATGACGATGTGTACTCAATATATTTCGTATTTATATAGAATATGATTGACAACGTCAGAATATCTAATGAACTGGTCGCAAGAGGCATGTAAAATTGACGATTATTTTATTTGATAACACTCCATAATCAGGCGTCGGCAACATCGTTTGATAACGAAAATGAAGTGTTATATATAAACCACTGTAGCTATATAGTGACAAACAACATGCGAATATTTCAAATAAAAATATATTGAGACAGATTTCACGCACGTCATGTATGCACTTTCTGATTGTGTTGAGCAGCAGTCAGTAAACATCTGTGTCGTAGCTTTTTTTTAACTATATTCTTAACTTTTCTTAATCAAATATGTTTTTTCATTGCGAGAAAACATCTCACAGTCACTATTAACTATATTATCTGAGAATATTGCAGTGTAGCGACAGCAAGTTGTGCTTTTTCAAATATCCGTGTTCAATGTTCTAATTATCGTGAAAGCGCTTTTTTTTTCGAACACAATTTAAGTGCAACATGCATTAATACATTTGATTGCCTATATTTGATTGCGGTTTCTTTTTGTTATACCTACACATAGCTATCTAGTTATATGCGCAAATGACAGACTCTCCTCTGAAGATGTGTCGCCATATCGTGATATTATTATTGCACAGTTGGTTTCTGAGTAGTTTGACATGCATTGATTTTGGGGCAATCAAGACTGGAACATTACGTGTTTAGATTGTGTAAGCCGCCCACTAATATGATATAACGACAACTTAGTCCGTCTTTTTTGTAATTCTGTTTTTACAAAAATATATTTCTTCTTCGACTGACACGCTGACTTTGTAATCGTTAAATAAAGATGAGAATTCAATTAAACCGCTGTAAGTTTTATCGATAAACAACGATAAATCAAAGTATGTCAGCTTTATTTTAAACGAAAACTATATTTCTCAATAGAGATAAATGCAGCCTACATGTCTCAATTTTGAACAGTTCTAATTGGTTCTTCCATATTCGAATGTTTTGAATCATGAAAGTTCTAATTTGCTACAGATTTATTCCAATACATTATGTCATCTTTTACGCAATCTTGTGGTTTTTTTTGAAAAAAGTCTGCTGTTTTTTCCAGTGGCGAATTCGTTGGAATAAACTGATAACATAAACTGATAATATTTTTCATTCACGAAATAATTTGTTTCAACGCTGTTGGGCGAAAAGATAGCAGCGCAAATTGCAACATGTTTTTATCATCCAGCTGTAACGTGAAGTTATCAATTGCAGGCATACAACTGACTAGCACTACTTCATTGCTAATAACTCAGCTATAATTTTATTAACCATATATTTTGTAGATTATTAAAGCGAAAAACAAAATAGTTTATTTACAATATTGTTGTTTTCATGTTATCTCTTGTCATCTAAGTATTTATTTTTGACATATATTGATAACCCACCTTCCCAGATGTCCTTAGCAAAATCAGTAATAAATATGCCTATATGCTAGTAGGTAGCTCATTGTATATTTTACTATATAGTTAGATATCAGGAAATCACCCACCTCGTAAGTCTCGTTGTATCCAAAATATCCAATAAGAAACCCTGACAAGCCCCAAAGTAAAGGAATACCACCAAAAATAAGAATCAACTGAATTGAAGACATTTTATCTTAGTTTATAACTTTCTAATCTAAGATGTTTATGAATTAATAACAAAACCTACCGTTGTCTCAAATTGCGAGTATAAAGAACTCCAAAATCCAAAACTATTACAATCTAGTTGATAAACACGAGCTTTTTCAAATGATTCATTATCAAGAACGTCTTTAAGTTCAGAGGGAATCTCTCTTGTTGTTTTCAACACTTGATACTTAAAAAAACATATTAAATAAATTATTTTGAAACTTCAAACTTTTCATATAATTTTGTATTTAGGAGACCTAAATGTAGAACAATATTCTCATATCCTACCTGTCGCCTTGATAAATATGTTTCCCACAAATAAACTAGCCAAGCAAAAGACAATGTTGCTATAACCAAGTCTGAAGTGTACAATTCCGCCATTTTGAAATGTAGATACCAGTCTACACGAGGTGATGTGACGTCACAGATAGTGACAATCACATTCATAACACCTATCATTAGAAAAATACTTTATTAAAATGCGTTTATTTTAATATTTAGCTTGAATCTACATGAACCTTTTAATGAAAATACGTACAAAAATCTTGACATTTGCCTCATACCTCAGATACATTTTGTCTCATACCAGGTTGGCTGTTCATCTTCACCAACTGAGAACTGTTCAAAAATGCATGACTATTACTGCTGCCCACAATGTAGTATTATATACAGTTAAAATAGAGATGGCTGGGATAATAATTACTCATGTTTTGTGAAATGTAAAGTACAAATAAAGAAATAATCCAACAGAAAAAATAATTCCAAGATTGATGTTTAAAAAAAGGCTGATCTTCGGGTCTTGTTTGAGACTGGTCAATGATTTAATACGCTCTTCTTCCAATTTTTCTGCGTTTTCACTTGTTTGTTTGTTCATTTCATAACCACATAACCAAACATAACTCTTCTTCAAACAACTTTGTTCTATGAAAAAATAGTTACTGTTAAAAATGACTCATGATTTCAGAATAAGAACTAATATCACTTCTTGTGATATAAATAGCGTGAAAGGAATGGTTGATGAGAAGGGAATATGATATGAGTGAACTATAAAACCTCAAAGTCTTTAACAATGCTTCATACTTACCCTGTTGCCCTACATTTAATTCTTCATCGCTTGTATTTCCAAAGTCTTCACTGGTACTTCTCACTACTTCTTCTTTCATTTCTACTAATTCTTTTTGACTTGGATTTGATACTGTAGTGCACTCATTCATACCATCGAAACGAGTCCAGTACGTCAATCGTGTTACCTATATATAATGAAGATGACATATTTCAACTGACAAATCATCTCTTTACAAAACACCTGCAATTCATGCTGCTTTACCATTTCTGGTGGTGATTCATTACCAAACAATGATAATATGATAATAGATAATGTTGTCACCACAAACATAATTAAGGCAAAATACATAAAGTTCAGGGTAACATAACCAGGTCTGTCATCAATTTCACCACATTTTGGTTGTGGGTAAGCAAAATCACAAATCATTCTTGATATTCCTAAGGCAAAACCAATCATCATGCCATAAAATGCACCCTGAACATAAGAAAAACAACCATATTGATCATCACATGGTGGTAGTAGTGAGACTCAATAAAGAATCATCACTTAATGCACCATCAATGAACCTTGTGTTACTAATCATGCAGACTTCTATTCACTTACAAATTCATTAACTCGTTTCCATAATATTGCTAGGAGATACAAAGCACATATAGGTGGAGCAAGATATGAAGAAATTGCTTGAATATATAGAAACATCTGGCCACCTTGAAAGCGTTCAACAACTGGTATCCACAGAATACTTATACCACACATGACAACAACCCAGACACTGCAATAAACAACAACCACACCAATGATAGTCAACAACTAATTTTGGCTTTTACAACATCCCAATTTGTGGTGTGATAAAACTGTAATAAAATATCCAGCAATAAACATACCGTCCAACAATCATAAGTTCTCTAGTTGTTGCTCTTGTTCTTATTCTTTGATAAATATCAATAGTGAATATTGTACTAGAACTATTAAATATTGAGGTGAGATCACTCATCAATGCTGCCATCATGACAGCAAACATGGCACCACGTAACCCAGTTGGCATTATACCAAGGACTAAACGAGGATAAGCAATATTGGAACAAGCAATACTTGAACCACAAACTGCTTGACATGCTTCACCAACACAAGCTACCTCATCTAGAAAAACATGAGAAGAATCATTCTTCATGTTCACACGATCATGCCTGGTATATGTTCACTGTATTTATTTCACCTGTATATAACACTCTGCTAATCATACCAGGCATAACTAACAAGAACATTGGTAATATTTTGATATAACCAGCCATGAGACAGGCAGCTTTACCATGAGAAAGGTTCTTAGCTGCTAATGCTCGTTGAACAATGACCTAAGACAGTACTAGTTGTAAAATGCAGAGTACTTACATATATGATAAACAGATACCTGATCTGCACACCAATACCATATAGATGAAGCTGTGACACCAAATACAAAACCAGGCCATGGCATATCACTGTCAACTGCATTCCGTAATAAAACAAAAGAATCAGGTCTAGGATGACCACATGTTGTGTTTGGTATAGAACTATTAGCTATGGCTGTCATATATTTCTCTTGTAAACCAGAATAACCACCCACTTCCATAAAACCTTAGGAAGAATGAACAATTTTAGCATTGTGTGAGTGTGTCAAGAACATTCTACTAAGAACAACGCTGGATGTACCTTTGATTGAAACAACAAGAGCACCAAGAACCATTACAAAGGCTGACAAAGTATCAGTATATATGACTGCAGTCAAACCACCTAATAATAAACATAAAAGATAGGTATACACATGACACATTTACATTATACATTATATAACAGGCATGTGAAGAAGACTATTTCACCTAGTGCTGTACACAGAGCAGTCAAAGCTAGTTGCAGAAGAATACCAAAATAAATATTCCATCCTAAGGCTTGGTTGATAAAAAGTGAAGCTGAGAACATGTTAACCTGCAATTTAATCATTATTCATATAAAATAAAGGTATCATGTTTCATTGGAGATTAAAGCCATTACTCACAGAAATCTTAGTAAAAATATAAAGTAAAAGAGACAAACAAGCAAGGTAAATACGAAGACGTTGTCCACCAAACCTTCGTTGAATGTATTCAGGCATTGTACTAATCTATGAATCATACAATAGATAACTCAAAATTCTGATATGAGACCAATGATATAGGTTGGTAGCTAACTAATACTCCTTACCCCACTTGCCATATATACAGGTAAAAAAACCCATCCCAGAACTTGCAATAAAATCAACGCCTGAAAATATGTTAAGATACCATTATCATAGTGAACCTAATGGTATCAGACATCAGGTCAATATACATTAAATTCAAAAGCACCAACACCAATGCCCCCAGCAGCTCCCGACCCAGCAAGACCAATGAAATGTTCACTACCAATATTGCTAGCAAATAATGAAGCACCAACCTATAACATGGTTATAATGTAACTCATTCACAACTAAACTTAAACCACACACATAAACTTACTGGTATAAAAGTCATAAATCTACCAGCTAGGAAATAACCACTCATTGTACCACGATTTGATTTCACCATTGCCTTGAAAATTAATTAATTAATATTCTAATTTAGAATTACTTTCACTTAGCTCTAGTAATAGCACAGTGGTGCAGTATTTCACTCACCCAAACACCAACAGCGATAACAATAAGAAAATAGATGATGATTACAAGAATATCAACGGCGTTTATTCTCGTTTCAGCCATGCTCACGTGTGTTTTAGTAATATAACCTGGAACACTTGTTTTCGAATGTTATGAAAATGTGAGCCTCTCTGTCTGTCTAATGTTATTATATGTACTTTTAGTTTACAACAAATACTGTATCGTATTTCATCCATGAGCTAATTAAACATTTTGTGCATATGAATATGAATAAATTGAAAGAAATTAAACAATGCTAATTGTGGAACAAGATTGTTCTGTAAGATGGTTCGAAAAAGAGCACGTGGGTGTATTATAGGTAGTTATTGATATAAAGAAGGTGAGGAATGAAAATATTAATTAAATAAACGAATTTTGAAAAGTGAATACGATAATATATCAATTATAGAATACACGACCATTTTGTAAGCTTAGCTTCACTCGAAATTTTAAGCTAAATCATCTTGTAGAATCAAGTTAGCAGTAGCATAGTTCTAATTGTTTCAAAGACTCATAAAAAAGAATGATCACGTGGCCATTATCAGCCAATCACGTTCAGGTTGTGCCGCAAATAACTAGACCCAGGCCGCGGAAAAATCCACAGCTCACGCATAGGTGATTGATCGTGGAACTATTATGGCGTTGTGTAATGTTCTTAAACGGACAGGTATAGTTCCAGCACGTATTTTTAATACCATACCTGCAGTCCTATCACGAAGACGCTATGCTGTTGAAACCTATAAGAAAAAAGATGTCTCAGGTAATTAGATACGTAGTTACATAGGTAGGTAGGCAGGCATCGGACTGCACCCCTCCGGCCCCTCCTCTACTACCCCTTGATAAGATCATGATTCACTGTGCCATCATAACAGATACTTTTATGTATCATGGTACTTGTTTCTTTTGAGGTCTATAATATGCAATTTCTGATCCACCTTCCCCTTCTCTGTTAAAGCCCTAGTAATGCTTCTCATCTACTGTTAATTAAAGATATTAAAGAAAATGAACAACAACAACAACAAGAAAACACAATTCCTCAACATCATATGACACGTCTTGATAAATATACATTGAGATTATTTGGAAATGTCAAAGGTCAAATGCCAAATGAAGTTAGGTAACTATTATAAGAAAATACTTCATAGTCAATAAAGATTTTCTTAGAACACCTACCAGTTTACTTACTTTTTTAGTTATGCTAAAATGGAAAAAGCAGAATCCAAGCGAAGAATTACTACAAATCTGTTAGTGGTTGCCTTGTGTTTCTTGGGATCCATATTTGTTGTATATAATGTTAAAAAAAGTTTGAAAATTAAGAGTGATGGTGTTTACAGTCAAAATATCAAAAGATATGAAGAAAAAACAAATTGAAATATTCCAAAAAAAATACTTTTTTTCACAAATGTAATTTTTACACTGAATAATATCCATTATACATGTTAAAAAGTGATGTTACCTCAAGCAAATGTTGGCCTCAGTGTTTTAAGTTCCAGGAAGTTTTTCATTTTGTTATCAAAATCAAAAGGTCGATTTTCAGGTAAAGTATAACTATGTGTCATTCTATCACCAAGATATGTAATTAACTGGCATCTTTCTTCAAACTTTTTCAATTTTGTTTTGTATTTTTCTTGTACAAATTCATTGCTTTTGGGGTTGAATGCTAAAATTAAGATTTTATAATGTTAGTAGTGTTTCTATAACTTCTATGTTTAATAAAACCAAGTGTGGTTATTGTATATTACCTTTCAAATAATATGCCAAGTAAAGCAACGCGGAACGTTGAGCATTTAAAAAAGGATATTTTGGTTTGAAACACCCAACAGCAGTCAGTGCTTTAGTGACAGTAGCAGCAACAGTTTGTTCCAAAAAACCGAGGATTGGTAGTTTAAGAGTATTTAATGGTGCCACTTTTGGTGGTAACTTCGTTGGTAAAGTTAAACCATGGTATTTTTCTGGTGTTCTAAAGTAAAATGTTTCAACATTAACAATTAACATTTCTACGTACGTAATATTGTGGCTACTAAATATTATTAGCTATATACCTCATAAACTTGTCCAGTTTTGCTTGCGATTCAAAGATATAGAACTTGTCACAATATTCAACGATTAGTTCTGGATTTCCAGTCACGATTGCTTCATATCTGATTAGAAAAGAAAAGAAAACTGAACTAAATTGACCAATCAACGACAACAATGGTCGAATGCGTTGTACTAACTTAGCCAATCACAGCACAGCGTTTTATGCTCGACAAATTAGCGGGTTTTGTTGAAACTATGATTTATTTTACCTTTTTTTACCATCTAAATAAGTGACAGGACAATAGCCTTGTAGCTCAATTCGACATGGGAAATTTTCTTTCAATTGCGTGACACTTCTTTGTTTTGGCAACATTTCAAATGAAGGTAAAGTACAAGGAGATAAAGGCGCCACATAACAACTTGGATTGCTCAGAAACTTCTCTAGTTCTTTCTTATTTTGCAATTTATAATATCTTCCCCGATATTCAGCGGCGAATTCGAGTGTGTTTTGATGAGAACAATCAACTAAATGACCATAATCCGCCAAACTAACAGGACAATATTGATGAAAATCACCAAGCCTTTCTACAAATTCTTTTGGTGTAATACACATGTCAGAAACTGACGCCGCCTTTCCTAAACAAATAAAATAGATATGGTAAAAAAACAACAACATGTTATTAAAACATTTTGTATTATTACCATCGAGTATTCTTGCTAGGTAAGTTTGTATAATTGCAACATTTCTTTTAGCTTCTGTAACAGCGTTATTCCAAACCATCCATTTTGATTGTTCTCCATTGATATTAATCCAATTTCGTTGTACATTTTCATACCAATCTCTTACGGGACCTATTTCGTTCTTCCAACAAGCTGTTTTGATTGAGATGATATTTCTACTATCGTGCATTGGGTAACTCCTATATAGACAAACGGTGGCGGAACAGCATCAATAATCTAAATTCTTCATCTTATTAGCTATCTATATGATACAATGCATGATTACCTTGTCTTACGATCTAAGCTTGCTCGTTTCAATATTTCCACATCACTAACACTTAATTCAATCACTTTTATTGGAATAATACTCTTATCAACCATCAACTGCAACTGTTGTTTAGTTATAGGATAACCATCCAGTATAAATCTGTTAAAACGAAATATCAACGACTCACCTATTAATAATCTCATAGAACAGTCCTAGTTGGTGCACTTACCCCCTAACTTGACATTGCATATCCAATAAGATGATTTGTAAAGCTTGTATGGCCAACTCATCTGGTACAGTACACCCACGAATTAAATGTTGATGAATTTGTTGAGCTAACGTTGTTTTATATTGCATAGATAAAAGACGACGTAACACTTCGCCAATTGATAAAACAACTAAACCATATTCTGAAGCAAATCTTTTTGCCACTTTATACATAAAAACAAAGAACATAGTCACGATTAGTACACACAATGGTAACTATTATATATATATATATGTAGTATATATATAGTATAGTATATTAATGCAGCATACGTGTGGTTTTGCCAGACCTCGGAGGACCAATGATAGCCATTTTCATTGGTACAACAGGTTTTGGTGTTGGTTGTTTCAAATACTTCGTTGGACAACCAACAAATAAATTCCTTGCTTTTTCCGACGATAAATAATAGATATATTGTCTATAGACAACAGGATATGTTATACCACCAGGTGGAACATAAGGCTGCATTACTTCACCATTCAATAACTAGATAATGTATCATGTTTGAACATATATTTCCAGGATATTTTGCCAAACTCAACTGTGTGTCTATAGTATGAGAGTTGAGCTCACCTTAACCGGACACCATTTCCCAAAACGGCTAATGAACTTATAGCCTTGTACTAACATACGATGAGCTATAGTTTGTTCAATTGGTAAACATCTTTCAAATAAACTTTCACGGTACTCCACAATTGATTTCATAGTTTTCTCCAGACAATATCGCACAATATGCGGTGAACGACTACTATCAATTTCTAAACGTGGAACCATTATTTCTTCCAATGTTTCCTACATAATGAAATCAGAAATTAACAACACATGTAGCTATATTTTCCAATATTATAGCTGCAGTATTTTAATGCATACTTGAACCACCGCAATTTTCCCGATTTGCTCTTCGTAAAGATCAACTATTTCCATTTTTATTCTTTCTACAGCTTCCTCTTCTGTTTCATCTTCCTCTTCTTCTTCTTCGTCTCCATCTTCAAACTCTCCATCAAGAATCGCTTCAATATCCATATCATCATCTTCTCCTTCTCCTTCCTCGTCTTCATCATCATCACTGTCCTTCTTGGCTGCTGCTCGTTCCTATATTATACACAAACGATGTATTAATTTCTTAAAACACTGAGAATATTGGTAGTAAACTACCAGTTTTTCAGCCTGTCTTGCTTCATATTCAATAACTAATTCTTCTTTACGTTTTGCTCGCAACTCGGCCTAAATCATGTATAATATTTCAGTGTTTAATTATTATAGTTATTTTTGCTATATAGCTACTAATCTGGTTGCTGCATTTACTTTTGCTTTCATTGCTATTTCTCGTAATCTTTGTTTCTCTGCTTCTCTCTTATCTCGTTTTAAACACCATTTCTCCATTTTCTCTGGTAAAAGTCTCTTCACAATATCGTTGTCTTCCACAGCTAATATGATAGCAGCATCAGGAAATAAACCAATAGTTGATATTAATCGTACTTCATCTTCAACATTTGGAAAACCTTCCAGAATAAAACCACGCGATCTATATAAGCAAAGTTAAGAAAACAACTCAGGTCATATAGTTAGTGATAAAGACTAGTTTATTTATCATAGTGGTGCATAATACTTGAATGGTTCTTCATTCCACCATGGTGTAATAATCTTTTCTAAAACTTCTCTTTGCATTGCATCACCTTCAGTTAAATAAGCATGAATGTATTCCTCTTCTTCCGTAAACTGGATTTCCACTTCATCTTCTTCTTTATTTTCCTTTTCTTTCGCTATATTTCAAACAAGGTTGCTTCTGTTCAATGACATTCTGTAACTGTATAACGCACAGAACTCACGTTCGCTTGATATAGTAGCAACAGTGGGTATCTCATTTTCTTCGTATTCGCTACCGACCCGTTTTTTAGTTTTACTAATTATAAGTTCTTGTAGCCTCTCTTTGAAATCAATATGAAAAAGGCCAAGTTTCTCTGCTAAATAACGGCCATGAAGTGTTTTACCAGCGCCTTTCGGACCAATAATGAATAGACGAATAGGAGGTGGCTGTATAGAAAATTGGAAAAAAAACTGTGTCATGATAATAGCACTGACTTGGTTGTATTCTTAATACAATCCAAGTACCTGTAATGGTCTGTCAATGGGTAAGTATTGTGTTGGATCATCTAAAAATCGTCTTCGACTGTCAGGGGAAGAGAAATAGTAAACTTTTTCTCGATATTTCGCCGCACATTCTGGTACGCCAGGCCACAGCACACCGTTTTCTTTCAACATTACAGCACAATAATGTTTAGTATCTCCCAACATTTTACGACGAAAATCTCGATTAAAAACATCAGTTTCTTCTTCTTCTAAGAATTCTTCATCTTCATCATCTGCGGCATCTTCTTCCTCTTCATCTTCGTCCATTGCCGTGTATTCCCATGGTGTGTAGCTAAATGTACCTACACATAAAATATATGACACGTGTGTATGGTACTGGCCGCCGCGGTTTATATAATCCTACCATTAAACTACTTAAAATTGAACTTGTATCACTAGTATCAGCATACCTTCAACAGCTTTAATAGCTTCTTCTAACATAGCTTCTTTATCTTTTTCACACGCAATCATGGTTAATTCAACGTTATTAGCTCCTTTGACAATTGCTAATAATTGTTGGCAGTTATTATCAAAGATAATCCTGGAAGTTTGGTAGTTTTCCATAGCTTTACTAGCCGCTTCCTCAACACTACTTTTTGATTCTTCCTCTGATCTTCCATAATCAATATCATTCCTTTCTTCTAGTACATGTTCTTCACTATTGTTCCTAGTTTGTAGTTTAACATAGCGTTCTGAGAGATAACTGCCATTGGGCGAGTCGTCTGTTAAACAAACAAAGGAATCTGGCACAAAGCCTCTTTCAATCATTAAAGTAAACTGTTCTCTTGTGAAGGGAAAATTATCCAACACATAACAACCGATCCTAAACAGATGAAATCATTTCAACTTATTTCCTTCCATCTAATAAAAATGGACCAATATATAGGTAACATAATTATATATATATATATATACCTTTGTTCTTTGTTTCTCGCTTCATCCACTTCTTTCAACCTTGCTTGTATAGCTTCTTCCACTACTTCAACATATTCTTCTGCTGCAATATCTGGTTCACGATCCTCAGCATCAGATAATGCTTGTTGCACAAGTTTCATCACCTTCAAACAACAATTACAGACATGCGTTATGACGTGATAGTGCATAGTCAACTTCATATTATAAAGGTTTTGGTATTAAAACCAACCTCAGGGTGATTTTGATCAACTGGCACCAGATCAGTTTTCTTTTCATCTATTTCATTCACTTCTTTCTTATTATTTTCACCTTCTTCTTCTTCTCCTTCTCGTTCTTCTTCACCCTGATCATTAACAGCTTCTTCATCTTCCTTATCTTTCTCTGCCTTTTCTAAACCTGAGTGAAAGTCTCATTATGGCAGCTATCTTGAACCAATCACTGAATACTATTGCTGCCTATTGTTAATAAAACCTACGTTCTTCTTCCTCTTCTTTAGCAATTTGAACATTGATTGTCACTTTGGCAATGGCAGCTTCCAGTGCTTCATCTTCAACTTCTTTCAATAGTTTTGCTTTAGCAATTTCCTTTTTTGACTTCATTAAAAGATCCAAGTCGAAATACTAAAGTAATATGGAAGTGATATGTAAGTGATCCAAGACACACAACTAAATCATAATGATGATCATATATATGTACAGTATGTATGTGTACCTGAGCTTGATATCTACGAGCTAATCTCTTAGCCAATGTAGTTTTACCAGCACAAGGAGGACCAATAATGCACACTTTACAAGGTGGACAAGGTAATGGCGATGTCAAGAATGGTCGTGGATTACGAATAAATGTTGCTAATGTTTCATTAGAAGACATACAGTAGATCTTATCAAGGAAACTAGAAATATATATAAATTATCATCTACTATGTAATATGATGTGATGTTTAACATAATGTTATAAATAGTGAATACCTAACAGAATATAATGGTAGTCCTTGTACAATATTACCATTGAATAACTCAACGGGACATAATCTGCCCCATCTACTTCTCCTCCAACGAAATTTAGGAGCAATCATTTCCGAAGCAGCTAATGATCTTAATAGATCATCAGAATCAGCATCTTTTGGAATCTCTTCAGAATCTTCTTCACCTTGTAATGGCAATGTTGTAAAAGCATGGTTCACACCAAATGTACTCAGTTTTAACATGACAGACTAGGAAGAATAAATATATTGTACATGATATAT
>FXAL01017637.1:0-10224 GCA_900177555.1 Renilla reniformis
AAACCATGTGTATATTGTGCAGACCGGGCGAGGTCTGTTGCAGAATATGCACCGCGCATTGTCATTTTTGATGAAATAGGAAACAATTCGCGTGCTTGTATGGCGTTATGTATGAACAAAGTATGAGAGGGAATTCAGGTGCAGTAGTGGTAAGGCATACCCATTAGCCAATCAAATCGCATGTAATATGGCCCTTGTATGTGCAATGACCTTCTTTGTGATGATTTATTAATCGTCAAACAATAGGTTGTGACAAAAGATGTATCACACAGTACATAACGTCATTCTCAGTCACTCCCAGCATTGAAAAAAGATGTTTGCAAACCAGAGGTGTCACATAGTGTAATTTTATAGCGTTGTAACTTGACATTACATCACAAGTCGATATAACTGTCTGCAACTTGCAATTCGAAATTTTTTCACTGTATTTCAAGTGTCAAAATAGCCAGGGATGTGATTACAAAGGATTACAAACTAGGTTCATTGCAAGTTGATACATAATAAATTAACGTACAAATAAATAAATAAACAATCTGACGTAAAAAAGGAACAAAAAACGACTCAAAAGACATCAATGGTTTATTCCTTATCACTATGGTTTATGCAATTATGCTACAGTATAATATTATTTTAGTAACCAAGAAGTTTATTTTTGTTTTGGAACAATTACAACTGGTATTTGAGAATGATGAAGCACGTAATTGCTATTACTTCCCATAATAGTTCTACGTATAACACCAAGGCCACGACTACCCATAACAATCAGGTCTACTGCTTCTTCTTCAGATAAATCACAAATCTTTTCACCAGCGCATTGGCCATATTGCACTTTGATTTTCGCTGAAATCTATAAACAATACAGCAAATTATTTCCATAGTTTCTAGCACTCGTGAGTATAAATAAGCAAAAATAACCTCTAAAACAGAGATCTTACGCCATCTTCAGTGCATGGGTAAATGAGAATTAATGGAGACCTCTGTATCTATTATTTCGTATTCCCAAAACTTCTGTTGAGCACAATCAATAGCAATTAGCTACACATTATAAATATACGAAAATGCTTTAATGACGAACATGTTTCGAAGTCAGTGCGAAGTGATTTAGGAAGTAGCTAAGTAAGTGAGTTCATCGAAACATGTTTTCTATTAAACATTTTCTCGGTATATTTAAAATGTGTTGTTTGTATTCATTGCAGAAAACTGTCGTACGTTATGCCGAAACATGTCTGTTTTAAACAGTTACCGTGTACTTAAAATTCTTATATAAGTGCGATAGTAAACGCAATTCAATTGGCTAACGGACGTGCATTATCGCACCATAATGCAAAGAAAATATCAGAAAAATGTGTCGTCTACTTGTATGTCGTGTAATAAATGCAGTTGGAAAATGTACATATACATGTATTACTCATGTTCCCTCGTTGCTTCTCAATACGTGGAAATTTGTCATGCAGGAACCAAAATACACATTGAAATATCATTGATACTTCAGCAAGCAAGGTCTGAGCGTCCTCAATTTATTGGTTAAAATCATTCTAATCTACCTTATGTTCGTTACATTTGGATTTATATTTTTCTTCCAAATCTTTCAGTTGAGCTTCCTTCTGTTCACGTTCTTTGCGATATTGTTCGGAGCCCACAGCAGCTGTGTTCAAGAAAAAGCAAAAATTTGCTTGTATCGTGTGACATAATGCACGCTTGAAATCAATCTTATCACTGATTTCCAATAATTGACAATAATTGAGTATTGAATACAAACGCGCAATACGTACATGGTACTATAGGAATGACTGGTGGATTTTGACAATGAAACAGTAGTAACTTGTCTCCTGTTTTTCTCACATTTTTCACATACCCTGAAGTAACATGAAATATAGCTATTAGTTATCGTGCAAATGACTGATATTCCTAGATTTGATCATCGAAAAAAACAAAAATTATTTGTTTACACGGAATGAAATAATATTGCCATCATGAATTATTTATTTGTTGAATGTATTTCACTCGCTTGTCCGTCGCGTGAATCATATATTCTTTTGGCTTCGTCAAAGTGAAATTTATTGTGTTTGAAAGTCACTGTTGTAAAACGTAAAACATAAAACGTCAGACGTTTCGTTTCCATGAATTTCATAGTTACATGTTCACACAGTCGTGTTCAAACGTCCACTATACGCTACAAACATAAAACATAATATACATATTAGCTCTAGTACTCATATGTATGCGATTCATTGAACACGAAAAAATGAAATATCAACTATATATAATTCATATCCAGAATCAACGAAATCTGAATGACGTTTATTTCCGATTCAAGCTACTCTACACTAAGGTAGTCAAACAAGAATAAGTAATTGCGTGTATTAATATCATAGTAAAGTATTTGACAAACTTACAATCGAATACATTCTCGCATTGTTTACTAGCATCAATAGGAATCATAACAGTTCGTACAGGTTTTTCATTTGTGCAAGCCATTTAACTAAGTGAGTAACAGTGAGTAAAGAAAGTTGAACTTGAAAATGCTACTATACACGCGACAAGTGTTTCTTTAAATCATTCAAAATATTCATACATGAATAATAAAGAAATCATAAAATAACATCATATTTAAAATTCATGTACATGAACATATACGGCAATAAGTTGTAAAAAAATAACTTGTACAAAATACTTTTACAAACTGACAGTGTGTCGTGTCTTCTGTCAACTTGCAATGCAGTACAAAAAGGGTGTCAAAATACACTCCTAAAAGATATTGATAATTCAAGATTCGGCGAAAACAGAATTACAGAGATAGTGGTTATATTTCGGCTTCATTTCAAAGTCATCATGGGTTTTGCTAATGACATAGGTTTGATAATGACACAAGTTTGATACAGCTGAAATATTACCACTATATCTGCATATTCTTGTTTTTCCCAAAACCTTAACTTAAATGACAAAGATTTTTTTAGGGGGTGTTCAATACTTCATCACTTCAAATTGACATCTGGAATACCAGAATATTCTACTGCATGAGACAAACTCAGTATAAACTTAATGTAAAACTGAAAAAAAACCAAGGCGTATGGGGAAGAAACATGGAACAAAAAGACGCTTAAATTTTTTGCTTGTTCAACTTCAACAATTAAGGCTGGTTCACACGACAGTATAGGCGAACATTTCTTTCATTTGAAGCAAAGCTGTAATTCATTTTTTCATTGTCTTTTTCTTTTCTGCTCGCCTTTTGCGTTTATGCTCTTTCCCTCGTCACGTGTTTTTGCTTGTCGATTTTCAATTTCATTATTCATGACAAGCATACTAGATTATTTTATGTTGTAAGATCTTTCACTCAGATTTAGTAGTCCCAGGATGAAACAAAAACTATTTTCTGGGGAGGCTAAGCTATATCTGTCCTGCTTCCAGGGAATAAAACAAAATCAGTGTACACTCGATTTTTAATTTGAAAATTTGTTTTTAAATTGCAATGGATCACAAGTCAATGTTTGTTGTTTGTAAGTATTATAGTGTGATTTACGTTTTTAATTATTTTGGTACTATTACAACAGGTAAATGACTATGGTGCAATACATAATCGCTAACGCTTCCCATGATGGTTCTACGAAGAGTACCTAAACCACGAGAACCCATAACAATTATGTTAGCTTTCTCTTCTTTGGCACATTCACAAATTGCATGACCAGGAGAACCACATTGCACTTTGATCTTTGCCGAAGTCTATAACACAAAAATATCTCTACGATACATACTTCTAACAAAAGTCAACAATGAATCAGAAGCAATAAACGAAGCATGTTGCATGTAAAAGTTCAGCAATATATCATTGATTATGTATATCTTCAATGTAAACTAAATTGTTTATATCAGCGTAGATGATTATCCATGTATTACCAGTATTACAAAGTACTTTTCTCAAAATGTTGTTGGTGGAGAACACACTGTATTCATAAATTTACACTACAGTACAGTAGTGTACAGTACAGTACAGTACAGTGCAGTGCAGTGCAGTACAGTACAGTATAGTACAAAACACTACACCAGAGTTGTAATTAGGGATTACCCCATGTTATGTGATATCTGTAAGCTTTTGTGTCCAATAAATCCACAGAGACAACATATTTAGTGACTTATCATTTATTTATACCCAAAGGGAATCACCTAATAGCCTGGAGAGTATTTTTTTTCAATTTAGTTGAGTGACTGTATACAATAATGTCTTTAACTCTTACTGGAATTGCTTCACATTTTGCTTTATATTTTGCTTCAAGTGCTTTTACTTTGACTTCATCTTCCGTCACAAAATCCTTCCATTCATCGGTTCCCATTGCAGCTATTAACAATTTTGCAATATTGTACTAAGTTGGTGTTAGTCTTACCACACAATTACAGAAAAGTCATTTTGTTATGACACTTGAGTGAACAATCAAGTGGGCATGGTTTACTTGTGTTCACATTTAAGCTCATTGGGTTTAAGTGTACTGCATTAAGCTGAAAGCTGTCTAACTAAAAAACAACATGGTGTAATTATTATTTTATATAAACCATACTTGGAAATGCTGGTACATGGAATTCATGACAGTGGTAGATTAAGAGCTTGTCTCCTTCACGTCTGACATTGTCTACATACCCTAAGAATATGTTGGAAAACATTTTTAACAAATCAAAATACAGTACAATATGACCAGGGTGCATTCCATTCTGATACCAAATATAAGTTTGTAAGTTTGTATTTGATTATTCAGGTCATTATACAAGGTAATTTACAATATATTCAGTCAGTGGAAAACATCATCTTCATACATTCATTGGAGACCAAAATGTAATGAGTGATATCATAAAAGGTTTTTTTGAATTCCGGATGTTTGATTATTTCCAGGGGGGGGGCAGAGATAACATGTACCCCACATTATTGATATTTAAGTAACATTACAAATATCTTGAAATGTTGGGTTGGTTGTTGTGTTCATACTTAAGATTTAACAGTATTCAAATGAATTACTGACTGAATTACTGACAGGTTTCTAATATCAAAGCTGAATCCGAAATTTGCATAGAACTTTATCATTTAATCTACGCTATCTTTTCACATCATATTTTTCAATACTGCAGTCAACAATTATACAATCAGTTGGCATCTACAGTTGTAATATTTCGACTTTTCCACAAACGATAAAAATTAAACAGCTCTGATATGTAAATACCTAGAATAAGATGATTGGTTAGTGTACTAACATTTTCAGGAATTTGAAGAACAATGAACAACAACTAATATCGATGTAATGATAAATATAACGGTACAAAAATATTAACAAATTTGAATGTATCTATATTTTTGTGTACATATTATTTTGTATACATATCTATCTAAACCACGAGAAACGACGAGAGCTCAAACACAACATGATATTTATTATAGAAATATGAACAAACTTACAATCGAATACTTTCTCACATTGATCGCTTGCATCAACAGGAATCATTACCAGTCGAGGTGGTTGTTCAGTCGCCATTTTTACTATAGTTGCCACGATATTGTTGCAATAGTTTGGTTGTGATTATGCGCTTCCTTCCAGAACGTGCCACAGACAAGCGAGGTGAACAATCGTCCACGTGATTGAAATATCAACCAATCATACGCCTTCAACGTGAAATCACGCTTGTTTTTCAAATACATTCACAAAAACAGTCACACAATACAATTCATTCTCTTTCATATTTTTATTTCCTACAAGTCACTCTTGTTGTTGCGTTTTATCAAAGTTTCTGTCATATCATATGTTTCGAATGACGTCAAGGTAGGTTTATTCACAAAAGAGAGAATTTGTAAGTTATCTGCGCGTTAAAGCGACTAAGGTTGACTGAGGTCAACCCATTGGTCAACCTCGAAGACTGGGCTTGCTAAGGAGAGTAGGGAGCAGGAAATAAAGAGCATGGGCACGACGTTGTGCATTATCACTTTTTGATCTGTTAATACTTAATACAATATAATCATTTCAAGACTCTTCTGTTCAAAAAAAGATTATCAAGAACATTGTTTTCATCTCTTTTATTCAGTCAGTTTTAGTTTGCGATCAAACAATACCATTGGATTCTATTTTACATTTCGGTACAATAAATACAGGTTTATGTGAATGATGTAACACGTGATCACTGGTACTTCCCATGATGGTGCGTCTTATGGTGCCTAAACCACGTGTACCCATAATGATAAAATCTACTGATTCTTCTTCAATACAACGACAAATTCTTTCTCCAGGAATTCCGTTTTCAACCTTGATTTTTGAAACACCCTTAAAATTAAAAAAATATGTTGTAATCGGATGATCATTACTGATGATGTCATTATTATTTTCAGTCATGACGTCAACACATGTGACATCAATGACAGGAAACAGCGATGACGTTATATAAAAACAAGAAATGATTTTACTGCAAGAGCTTCACATTTCTTTATGTATTTTGCTTCAAGTGCCCTGGTTTCTGCCTCCATGTTGTCATTAATTTTTTTCCACTCTTGTTCTGTTATTCCCACTAAATAACATATTCAAATCTAATACACTCTCTGAAATCGTGAGGGTAAAATCTTAGTTGTTTTTCATGGATTTCCGATTTGATATCAACCATACTCCACACATTACTTAAAATTTGAACACATTTTGAAACATACATACGTATAAATGAGGGATGAGGCAATTCATGGCAATGATAGATGAGTAATTTATCTCCAGATTGGCGTACGTTTGCAACATACCCTGACAAAAATAAATAAATAAAATAGTTTACAGTTTTTTAACAATGAAAATATCATCATTGTTTTTTCCTTTGACCATTTGCTCTATGTAGTTGGCCACATAAGGATTCATTCGTTTCCGAACGTTTGGAAGACGTGGGATACTTAGAGAGGGGACCTGATTTGTTTTCGAGTTGGGGACACTGAGTTACGGAGCTTAGCAGCACACCTCAACATATTAACGCAACATATTATTTTTCCTTAACATATTAACCTGCACACAGGCTGAGTGAATACTATAATGAAGGTATTTTTTCTGCATTTATGAATTAATATTTATTTCCTTGTAAGTTCTACTGTTATTCAACGGATAAACAAAATCGAATACGCACATTTATATTGTTCAGTTCATAGAAATTTAGTGCTGTTTCTTGACGAGCTAATAAATACTATTACAATAACAATATGTGCAAAAAATACAAATAGTCGATTGATATCTGGTATTTTTAAACTCACAATCAAGTACATCCTCACACTGTTTGCTGGAGTCCACTGGAATCATAATAGTACGATGTTTAAGCGACCCAGCTTCTTGTTCAGCCATCATATTATACACTTTAACACGTTCGTTGTACGATTAATTTCATATTTGTGGAATGTTGTTTACATGAATGAAAGCGTCTGCCAGGAAGTGAGTCCAGTTTTGCATGCAGTAATTCATGAAAGTGTCGAGTTTCCTAAAAATACCACATTGAAATGCTCCAAGCTCTAAAACGAGTCTACAAACTGATTCGCAGAAAAATATAATCCTTAATTTATGATCAACCGTTTCAGTGTCTGTGAAAATTTACATATGTGTATTGTGTACTGTGACTTAAGTAACTGTAGCCATTCTCTCCGTTTACCCCTGGTAACTTTTGGAGGGAGCTCATTGGAGGGATCAGAGGGGAGGGAGGTTATTGAAGAGGGGACTCTCTAAAGAAGGGTTTTCTTTTGGAGAGCGGACGGTGTGCATAAGGGGCTCAAATAGAGGGAATGCGGTCAATACAGTAAACAACTCAGTAGGGACCAAGGAACCCTGCAGTTTCAATGTCCCAGTTCAGCAATGTAATGTCTCAATTATATGTTTTTGACTTGATATCAAAGTCAACGGAAATGACATCAAATCGGACATGTTCAACCAAAAAAAGCAGGCTAGTCAAAACAAAGCTGCATTTTCCGGATTTGATATCATTTCTGTTTATCAATCAACCAATGATGATATGACTTTGTTTTAAGAGATATTGACACTTTATTGTCGCGCTATTTTGAAAATGTACATCTACTTACTACCTCAAGCTGCTACTTGACCGTTAATTCTATGAATTTTTAATATATCATGCAACTTGTAACGATTATTTACAGTCTTTTTTAAACCAATCAGGAATACCTTACATATTTTATGAATGAGGCTTATCAAGAACATCTGCCGTGCAAACGACAGTGTGTTGTTTATCAGTATCGAGTGTCGATAGTCTGTACTCTGTAGGATGGCGAGTCATGCAACAAACGTCCTAGTTATCATTGCAATAGATGGTAGTTCACATAGTGAAAATGCCTTGAAATGTAAGTAGTGTGTATTAGGGGAAGTATAAATATACCGTCCTAATTTTAAATATGATATACATGTTGGCCAATTATTAGTTATATTGATATTATACTTTATATGAATCAACGTTGTTCATGAAAATCCAACATTGAAATTATAATGACTAAATCATACTACGACTGAAAACGACATACAGAATATTAGACAAATTCAAAACGTAGCTATTAGACGGCTATGACAGCTTTGGTACACAAGGTTGGAGTTTAGACTGGAGGGGGGACTCTATGAATATGAGGTTATGATGGAGGTTATGAAGAGGTTATAAGGAGGTTATAAGGAGTACATGGAGATGGGGCTAACAGGGAGGGACTCCATGTGAACCGGTCTACAAATTATATACAAATATAATCGAATCTATAAATGTGTATTTAATTCAGATTATGTCCAGAAACTTCATCGACCTTCACATACTGTTGGATTACTTCATTCCTATGAGAAACCAAACATAACCCTACATGCTGAACCAGGTATGTAACTGTCTATATATATATATATACAATGACCACTAGTAACGAATAGTACCATTGATTCTGAGTTCATGTGTTTGGAATAATTAAGGTGCAATACAAAAAGTGGATGTTGATGAAATTGAAAAGAAATTCCGTGCTGCATGGGATGCTGCAGACTTACTTGTTGCCAAATATAAGAAAATTTGTAATGATAATGGGGTCAGTGCTATCAAATTACTTTTATAAATAATAATGGACTTTTTGGTTTTCTCTAGAGCGCTGATTTATTCGATTCAACGAATATTTCCTCTATCTTGTTTTCAAGGTTGTGAAAATCAAAGAATTTTTGGAGCATGGAAAAAAGCCCGGCGAGGCGATCTGTCACGTCGCAGAGCGAGAAAATGCGGCAGTCATTGTTCTTGGTAATCGTGGTTTGTCGCTTGTACGTCGTACTTTCCTCGGCAGTGTGTCGGATTACGTAATCAATCACTCAAAGGAAGCTGCTGTTCTTGTTGTACCACTGATACAAAAAGAACGTTGAAGTTTTCGCGATTGTTTTTCTTTCATTTGATTCATATAATATATTATTTTAATATTTATATAAACATTATTAATGTATTGATAGTAGGAAAACATATTGGTAACATGGGGATACTAGGGTAACAAAAACCACGAAATACATTGTTGGTATATTATTTATCATTAGATTATAAAATTAAAAAAATGGTTGTAAGATAATAGTAAAAGATAATAAAAATGGAATTAAAATATTTTCAAAAAAAATTGACATTTGGATCTGGGTAGACCAAAAAAGACTTTCATTTCGTGCGACATGTAAGTCCCATATCATAGTTTGTTCTTGTTGATTATTTAGGTTATATTAAGATGATTCTCAATATATTCTGTTAGTGAAAAACGTCATATTCATAGGTTTGAATAATGAAATGACGTCAAAGCAGGTTTATTCATGGGCAAAACAAAAAAAAACTAATTTTCATTGACTGCTTTGACGGCATTCCATAAACTTTGAACTTCAATAAACCCATGAAGATGTTCTCCACTGACGAAATATATTGTGAATCATCTTAAAATAACCTAAATAATCAATAAGAACAAATATCAAAGTAGGACATAGGGACTGTAATTAAATCCTTTATAATTTTCAGCATTGATACAATCAGAAAATTGTTAAACTTTGCATCGAAATGATCAACATACACAATGTAGAGTTATAACTTTTCGACTCTGAACGCAAAGAGTCTTGAACAATTGGTAATTATTATTTCAATATCCAAACAAAACTTGTCAGTTCCAACTGGTTATATCTTTTATCATTTTACACAAACAAAATATCCTTCGTTCATTTATTACATATATTGTGCAACAGACTAATC
>FXAL01017792.1:0-12624 GCA_900177555.1 Renilla reniformis
TATATGTATATATAACTCACTAGGATAAAAATGCTTTTTTGAGGCAGCTGTCTCATTCGATCTTCCTTTCACGAGTTAAATTAGCAAGGATAATGGAAAGTGATCATTTTTTTATGAGAAGTTCATATAGTATTCAACTAGTACTATATTTACAATCTCTATTCTCAGAGAATATCGATGTAATGGATCCACATTGGACAATGGAACGACCCATTTCAATTTTACATCTATTTTAATAGTATAGTGAGTTAATTTTTGTATTCTCATATAGGACAAACATCCAAGACCAATCAATACGGCAAACTTCACAAATCACTCAGCAGGAAGCCTTCCTGGAAGGTTAAAATATATATATTTGTTATTAACAAACAATATTACGGAAAGACAATTTGTCCTTTTGCGAGTCAATTTTGGTTGTCCATCACTTGTTCTTTCTTCAATATATAATATTAATACATACTAAAACAAGTCAAACCCTGCATACTGTTCTAGTATGGATAAAGCCACTGTGTTACAAGTCTAGTCATAAGTGGCTGACTTTAAGGTATTTCCTGTTTTTTTTTCTTTCTCTTGTTGGATCTCTGCTTCCAAACTTCAAGGAGTAGTGTATGCGCATCCTAACAAACAATTTTAACAAAAATACACCTGGAATGTTTTGTCATGCAATGGGATATTTAGCGAGTTTTGATAATATGTGTTTTCCTGCTTACCGACAGTGATGTCATTTTGAAATTCTGCCAAAACGTGGCTTCCAAGCATGTGATATAGGTCATGAATTGTTACGATGGTGTCATCAGACCATCAAAAGATTTCTCTGCAGATTCCTCATATCCCTTGTACATACACAGTAATTGCAAGTTGTTTGTCAGTTTTTCATCAACAAGTTCCTAATGGCAAAGATCACAACAGTATTTGCTAAAGCATTTCCTAAGTAAATACCCTGATACATTTGTGATTGCATTTAATCCTATTATGTTGGTCTCCAAACATGTTTTATAGTCAGATACTCGAATTTCAAGAATTTGATTAATTTGATTACTCTCCTTTTCTTGGTAACTCATTGTCACAAGCATTGAATCAAAGTCTTCACTACAGTTACCCGCTGGTAGGACTGAGAAATAGTCATAAGATAGTTTTTTGAAAGCTTGTGTAAACTGCAATGGTGTTGGGTTTCTGTATTGTCGCTTTGTTATCTATGTTTTCCACCCCATGGTGCAGCAATGTTTGTGAAGGTGAAACCATGTTCATGTTAACAGCTTGTGCGTCATGAAGTTGTGGAAAACATATATAAAAAAGTTTTTGGTATACAGTACGTTGGTTGAAACTGTGGTAGAATGACTACCCGCTGTTCTAAAAGGTAAAGTCGGTGTATGACAAGTTATACAGCTCCATCGAGGAGCATCCGTGCTGGAGCTTTACCCGGTTTCTGTAGCACTAAGCGACTGGGGAGTATTGCTAAACCAATCACGTCATCCGATTTTGAAAAAAGCGTCTTTCTCTTCTTTCAGCATCTGTTTCACCAAAACATGTTGCTGTGGTGTAAGTCCACTGAGGTCTATATCATCGACAGGGTTGTAGTCGCTGGCTTTACTTTCTATTTAGTTTATTGCTACTCCCTCCTGAATAGGATGCTAGTCCATCGTAGGGTACACTTCCCATTCTATCTTTTTCATGCTCAGTGGTAAGCAGAGAAGCCACAGGTACTATTTTTAAATTCTTTGGTATGACTCGGCAGGGGTTTGAACCGCCAACCTCCCGCACCAGAGGCGACCACCGTACCACTAGACAAACTGGGTGTTTTTCCGCTGTTCTATATCCCTTTATATACTTCTATCCCACCTACCTTCCCGTGATGCTCACGTGTCGCCAAATATCATTTCATGACAGAAATTAAACAATTTTGTCTATACTCAGGAAACGCACAATACAGGAGTAAACCTGTTTATTCAGGATTTTGCCAGTGTCCCCAAGGGAAGCTTGTACATTAGAAGAGAGAGTTTGGGCTAGAATTGTCAAAAAATATGCTAAAAAAATTTTATATAAAATAAAATGTGTATATAATCGTGACATTTCAGAAAACATTCAACGCATTAGGAATACTATCATCTATATGGCTAGGCCGGACATTTCCACCTGCCATGGCGATGTAGAAGACGTTCATTAACTACGGCCTGTGTAGCTCCTGCTAAATATAGTAGTATCTTGTACTATACTCGCTAGATATTTTTTCCCAATGCTCTCTAATAGTAAGTAGTAAAGAATACTATGAAACATTATTGAACATGTCTCCCAGTAGGTGGTTTTCCATGCATAGAAAGTATGCTGAAAACAAGGTATAAAGGTGGATGGCTAGCTAGTAAGTGATGTCAGTTTTGCAGATGATCAAGCCATGTTTGATGAAACTGAAAGCGGGCAACAAATTGTGATGGGTAGACTCAATCACACAGCAGAAGATTATGGAATGAAGATCAATGTGAAAAAGACAAAGGTTATGATGGTCCCGAAGATTGTTGTTGGAATTGTTAACAGCTATGTAAATGGAAGAGAATTGAACAAGTAAAACAGTTCAGATACATTGGTTCTTTGTTGACAGGAGATGGCAGATGTGAGGCAGAAATAAGATCGAGAATTGCAATGGCAAAGAATGCTTACAATAACAGAACTGTTATCACAGAGAATGAGTCTGGAGATAGTCTTTTGAAAGAAGGCAGGTAGATTGGAAGAGAAAAGACCAAGGGGAAGGAAGATAATGCGAATGTTGAATGAAATGAAAGAGGGGACTTATGGACTAATGAAGCGTAGGGAAAGGAATAGAAGCTTGTGGAGAGGTTGGATGCCTGGTTGGACCTGTCACTAGATAGAGAACTAGATGTTGATGACTATGATAGATCGCACAATTGCTAGTATTATCAAAAGGACGAAGAATCAAGTATTGAGACAGTGAATATTGATGCATGTCATTCACCTGTTTATGTATTACCTCGAGACTGTCATTATGTTGTCACCTTCAAGATGTTATGCGTATAGTTAATTGCGTAAAGTCAATTATTGTACAGTCGTAACATGATTGTAATTTAAAACCAAATATGAAATCCCATTTTACATGTTCGGTCTATAGTACTTTTTAACTCCCAGCAACTTTCTATTGATGACTCGTCGCATCTTTACCTTAACAAATCCATGTAGGAGTAATGTGCGATATATTAAACAGAAAATCTGATAAAAATCCAAATAATCAAACATTTCCCCACGGTCTACATGCCAAAATACAGAATGATTAACGATAACACCTTACCTTATCTGTTCAAAGTTTTCGAGATTTGAAGTCTATGTTTTTTTATATTTTTGCTGCAAATGTTACTGTATATTAAAGTTGAGTTAACATGTCAGGAAATGCTAATAACATATTTTCCCTCCACAAACATACAAAAGCTCGCCAATTGAAGTGTAGATCGCGTGTAAACACATTATTGTCGTGTAATACAATGCCGCTCATTAATTATTTTTCGCGTTGATTGTCAAAAAACTGGTGAAACATTTAACACATGGGGGAAGACTTCGTTGTTCATCCTTTTGCTTGTGCAAAATATTGGCGTGTCTTTCATTAGCTCTATATCACGTGTAAAATGAGCCTTAGATGCAGGCAAATAAACCACCTCTACCTCTAACATTAGTAGGAAATTGTTGCATGGAATCAGGGGCGAAAATCCCGGGGGCGTGTGGGGGGTGACACCCCCAGACTCAAATATAGTGGGTTTCGCAGGGCAATTGAAGATCTCGCAGGGCAACGAGAAAGAATTTTATAATGAGACAAATATGAAGGGAGTCGACCACTCTTTCAAACGCAACTTGTGGATTTCGTTTTCGCGGTTGACGAACCCAGGAGATGTCTTTAGCGAAAACAATTTCAGAAAACGGCAAAAAGAATATCCCTGCCATTTTTTTATCTCCTCCATCCACGTCAGAATTGACATTCCGCCATTGTGTTTGAATCTCATTCATCCAGTGCCGCAGGAAGCAGCTACTATTTGGGGGCTATTATTCTTAAAACAATAGAGAACACTGTTGACACAAACACACAATTTTCAACAAAGAACGAATCATTTGAAAATTCAAAGCAGATATGGCGTGTAAGTATTTGTTCTTTTTATTACTTATGAAAGGCCTGAACACGTTTTGGCCTCAAAGGTACCTCGATAATCTAGTAGAAATGTATATCATGTTGCATGTATAAAAATATACCGTAATTGCTGACTGATAGAATATTAAATATTTTATTATTAGTTTGTTGGGTAGTCAAAGGGTCAGTCACTAGCTAGCAATATTAACAGGACAAGTTCAGTCATTGAGCACAATCAGCAATCTAATCACCGGACTGATCAAAAAAGAGGATAACTCGGCATATTTACCTAACGAACGCTGTAACGGTCCATGCTATGCTAGATCTTTATAAAAACACATAACATGCATGCTGCATAAAATACATAATACTTATGCATTAAATTTGGATTCTACTCGCAGCTAATAAACCAGATCCCAAGGCAAGAAAAAGATCATATCGAAGAAAAATACAGTGCTCACTGTGCAAGAAGGAAATGTTCAATGACAACTTTTCGAGGCACAACACAACTGCTCACAGGGGAAAAGCGACTGCAATAGAAATTGTGCCCCCAACGCAGCTTAAACTACAATTTCCCGCTTCCATGGTAATTAGTTACCACTTACCTCAGATATCTTTGTAACATTGTCCATTTTTCTAATGGAGAAAGAAATGAAGCATTACGATTGCAAGATGAGACATAATTAGCTACTAAGCCAACAAGGTCAGATGATGTTTTCAATAGATCTGCGAGTTTGTTTACATTTGTGAGATTATTTACCAATAAAATTATTTTGCAGAAAACGTGTCCGACACCAGATTTTGAGCCAGTGGCTACCCCTGAAAGATCTTCAATTCAACTAAATGAGGCTAGTGTGTCAGATCAATCAATAGATTCACCCATGAGAGAAAAAAGTTTACATCAGCGTGAACATGTTCAAAGGTCAACAGATTTAGCTTCAACGAAGACCATAAGCTATGGACATGGACGTAGAAGAGTCATCTGATCTTTATGATCAAGATCTTGACTTTCAAGAGACTGCCAGCGATGGATCGTTGTGTGAAACAATTTCAAGTTCATGAGAAGACGATGGGGTAATTTTAGTTTCTGTTTTTTCTTTGTATAATACATGATCCTGATAGAGCGGCGGGTGTAATAAATATTTTTTGCAAACGTAGAATATGTTTGTGTTATACTCTGTTCTGAAACATTGCAGCTGCGAAAATGAAAACAAATTATTGTCGGCTACTGACTAGCTAATTTTATAAAACAAATGCTTTTTAGAAATCAAGTCGTAGCCCGTCTTCAGATGATGACAAAGGTGATGAGTTTAATGCAGAAAAAATTACATGGCTCACCTATGCAGGACAGCTAGATAATTTATCGAGGTTCAGCCACCAATGCCAAAATGTACTCGATGAAGCTAGGTCGGAAAATAACATGAAAGCTGAAAAAATTGTCATTAAAGCGAAAAGAAATTGCATAAAAAATGAGCGATCTCGCACAAGAACTAGCGAAAAATTGTTCAGTTGGAATCGAAAATATTCGCGAAGAAGAGCTTGCAATAGGCTATCCAACCCAAATTGATGATGGTGATTTAGTGAGTAACGATCCAAGTGAAAGACCTAAAGATCTAACCAGCAACCAGAGGAAGCTTCTCATAGAAATTGGTCCAAACCAGCCAAGGCTCAAATCATTCCCACGCAATGAATCAATACCGAAAAACAAGCAAAACAAGTTCAGTGCATCTTGGTATGATTCGTTTCCACATCTTGAATTCAGCCAGAAATCTGAAAAGGCATATTGCTTTGTATGCTCCGTGTTTCCATCTGGACCTGGCAGAGAAAATAGTGAATCTGCGTGGGTAGATGGCATTCAGGCCTGGCATAAGATGAAGAGTGTCGGAGCCAATCAGCAGGGAAAGCTTCTTAAGCATTTCTCCTGCGAATCTCATAAAGCAGCTCTTTCAGATTTTGCACGTTTCGCCGTAGAATCGTGCCATATTGATGTCCAACTCAGTAGGCAGTTAAAAGACAGACTCATTCAAGAGAAGGCCAATGAAGTGAAAAATCGAGAAATTATGACAATTCTTTTTGATGTGGCAAGAACCCTCTCGAGGAAATCGCTGTCTTTTAGAGGATCTGGTAACGACGAAAATGGCAACTTTGTTCAGCTGGTCAATCTAATGTCCAGGTATTGTCCTATTTTGAAGGAATGGCTCGAAAACAAACGTTTGAAGCCTTACAGCACTAAATACATCAGTGCAGGATCTCAAAACGAGTTGGTGCACCTGCTTGCTCAGGATGTCCGAACCAGAATAAAAAATGAAGTTACTGCTTCAGGGGTTCACTCGGTACCTTTCTGCCGATACGACCCCAGACACCTCTAATCAAGACAAATTGGTTGTAGCCTCAAGGTTCGTTGCAAGTGACAGAATTTCACGCGAGAGAGTTGTTGAAGTGAAGGAAAGCCTTGATAAGCATGGAAAAGGTACAGCTAAAGATGTTCTTGCTTCGCTTGAGGATAACGGCATTGATACTGATGGCTTGTCTTTCCAGACCTATGATTTTGCCGCATCGATGTCTGGACGGATCAATGGTGCGAAGCGTTGTTTGCAAGACATTTTGGACAGATCGGTACCTTACATTCCCTGTCAGGGACATAGGTCCAATACCTTTAACGAGCACTGCTGCAAGGTGAGTGCTGTTGTGACTTCCATGCATGCAGGACTAGAAGACCTTTTGTTTTTCAGCGGAAGCTGTAAAAGACAGAGTTTTTGAAAATGCCACGAAAGACGTGGAGAATTCCCTGAAGCTGCGAAATCTTTCAAAAACCAGATGGGTGTATTGTGCAGAATCAATTCAGTCTGGCGAAGCTATGAATGCATCCCAAGAGCTATTGATAAAGTAGTGAATGCCGATGAAGTCGACATGAAAATTAAGGTAAAAGGAGCTGGGATAAAAAAGAAGCTGCTCAGTTTTGATTTCATATTTGGTCTTATGTTTATGAGACTCATTTTGACAAAGACAAAGGTACTGACAAAGCAGCTGCAGGAAGAAGAGCTCAATATTCTTGATGCCCTAAGCCTCATTGATGCCACTGTGAAGAATCTCGAAGAAATTCGAAAAGACGAAACGGCAATGAATGCGCAACTAGATGATATGGTTGATTTTGCTAAAAATCAAGACATTGAGCCGATGGCAGAGTACCAGCGTCATCACAAAGTCAGACGAATTGACGAAAATCCAGCAACAGCGGCTGTGTTGTCGATTCAAAAAGTATTCCGAAAATACCAGAGCTTGCCTTGAAAAGATCAGGCCTCTGGCGGATGGTTTGCAACCACCAGTGAAGAAGCCAAGCCAACAGACAGTTGAAAATATTTGCAAATTATTTCCACCCGCCCATAGAATTGAAGCAGAAGTCCTTATGGCCGAATTAGAAATCTTCGCCACTATGGTTGCGTCAAAAAACGTAAATTCTTCCAGAGCAGCTGCCATATTCGCACAGGAGCACTAGGCAGTTTTCCCTACAGTGTGCAGAACGTATCAGCTCTTACTCACGGCCCCTGTATCCGTAGCAAAAGATGAACGAACTTTCAGCAAGCCGAAGGTCATAAAGAACTGCCTACGGTCGACTATGAAAGATGAACGTCTTAATGACTTAGTTGTTCTTGCTTGCGAGAAGGACCTCACAGACACAATTGATTTAAAGAAGATTGTGAACACTTGGTCGAAGGTTAAATTGCGCCGATTGTCCCTAAAATCTTAACCCTAATCTTAGTTCCATTTTTTTTCCATTTAACCGAAGAATATGAATCGAGATGCAAGCTTCATTACGGTGCCAAAATCTAAACTGACATTTAATCCACGCTAAAATCAGGTGAAGGGATATTTCATAGGCAGTTAAGTCTCAAATTCAGTTTTTCTAGTGTTTTCCAGTGAACCCTAAAATATTTCTTCCGAACAGTATTATGCCATAAAAAGTTAAAGCACTACCCTTGAAAATTTTCCAGTATATTTAGCACTTATCCAAAATTGGGTTTTTTAAGACAATCATGGCCAAAAACATTTGGATACCATTAAACTTGTTACGATA
Source organism: Renilla reniformis (assembly GCA_900177555.1). Lineage (NCBI taxonomy): Eukaryota > Metazoa > Cnidaria > Anthozoa > Scleralcyonacea > Renillidae > Renilla > Renilla reniformis. Next base: position 8,196 of record FXAL01017792.1, read on the forward strand.
AAATTGTAATTTACTCATTTTACCTACCCCTCCTCCCAACAAGCAATGTTTTTTTTCTTACAACTAACATTGGGGGATTAAGCTTGGTATATATAATTTATCGTAATATACAACGCATTGAATGGCGATCGATAGTATCAACTAAAGCAACACAAAATGGAGTAGAAAATTAGTAGGAACATACCTTCCCTTGATAAATTCAGCCGCAAAGACTTTATTTCAATAAAATTATATGTTTTCCTTTGATATTTCTGACTAAATCTCTGTATTTGTTCACATTTCAAACATTACGCAATGACGCCCATTCCGCCGAAGTCCACCATCTCCCGTTATAAATATAGAAATAAATAAATAAGTAAATATTTATATTTCAAAACTCGATTCTCGATTAGCTTCCGCCAGGATCTATCCACGCGCGTTATTCACGCGCGGATATAACGTAACAAAGTAGTAATCCTTCGCTCACGCGAAAAGCGCTTTTCGCGTTCGCTACGGGATTATTCATTATGATGAAGTAAAGGATAATTAGATAATTATATCTAGCAATAACCACAGAGCGGAATGCATTTGAAATTTTACAAAAGAATTGAACAATGGTGCTGAAAAGATATGCAGGAAAACAGGTGATGTCAAGAGAATTTGTAAAAATGAGTTGTAGAAAACTTGCCAAAAAATTCGAACTTTCGAAATCAACAGCTTATGTGCCGTTGAGACAAAAGGAGAAGGGCGGCCAACCTTGTTAAATGAAAGACAAGAAAGAATTATTTCACGAACATTTAAATTACTCACACGAAACTCGCCACACTTCACAGTAAAAAATTGATAGCAAAAAGCGGTGCTGACCCGGCAAAACAGTGTAGAAGAACTATTTCAAGATTCCTGAATAAAAAATGCTATAAACTACGGCATTGCAGGAAGAAAAGCCTCATAAATGAGAACGATTTAATGCTGAGAAAACGTTACGCACATACAATGAAGAAACAGTTGCTTGATAACCATGATTTCTATACAAACCACATGGCCTTTCAGCGTTTCCATCATTCACAAACCGAACGTTCTAAAAGCAGCAATGCAACCTAAATCTAGCGTGGAGAAACAAAAGCGAAGGGTTAACTTTTACAGAAAAGGGAAACAAAAACTTAGCTGGCGGGAAAAGGCTTCACCTCATGGTTGGCATAGCGCACGGCAAGGGAGTAATTCAGAAAGAACCATATGAAAAATTAGATGGGAAGTTTTTTAGAAGTCGTATTTTCCTTATGGATAATGACCCATCACAGACAAGCAAAAGAGCGTTGTGTGCCTTACGTGATATTCACTGGATTCACTGCTTGCTGGATTGATTTCCATTTCCCCTTTTTTTCTTCAGCGTCCTAGATTCAAATCTGTGTAATAAGTGAAACATTATTATTCAACCAATATCAATATTACTAATACGATGAACTAGTTATTCCTCTCCGTTTTTTGAGAAATAATTCACCGTAATGCTCATTTTGCCTTCATTTAAGTCTGTATTCAGGGATAGCGTATCCAAAAAGCTGGAAATCGTTTTTCCATTTTTCAATCAGCTTTGTATAGAGATCATATGGTAGTTGCCTCATAAATTCCTTGGTCAAATTGGCGGTTTTTGCCAATGCATCACCAGAGGTTTCAGGTAAACTATAATCTCCTTTATTCAAACCAACGTTTGTAGTAACATACTGCACGTCACGCGAAAGATCGTTAACGGAACCAATAAAATCGTAGGATAAATCACAAGGCCGGCAAAGATGATTGTAAGATGTCCAGTGCTCGTCCAACATTTCAAACGCTGTTTCGACGTTATGTTCAGCACATTTAATAAAATTTATATCTTCTCTACCTCCAGGATGCTCATACCTTCGAACAATATTGCAAACAACTGCAGAGTAATGAGGATGCGTGGTCAGCCATTTATCGCGGTATGCAGACACTAACCTCTCGAATGGTTCTCGTATCAGCATAAATTTGTAATAATTATCCAACATAAACTTAACGTGACTCATGTTGCGGAATGAATCCATTCGTTTGACTTCAAAATGTATTTTTTCTTGGTTTGCTTGCTTTTCAAGAGTTGCGAGGTCTCGATATTTCCCAGAAAGAATCAACAACATCTTCTTCATGTTGGTCGACGCAATTTTTGGAACAAAGCAATACATTAGATTGTGTTTCTCCAACACGACAAGGTAATGAAGAAGCCTTTTAGCTTTTTGGAAATCTTTTGTTGTCATATTTGGCTTTTGTATTGCCAATTTATTACAGACTTCATTCATTCGTACTTTCCGTTTAGCACTGTCAATTTCCCTTCCTGAAACAGCAAGAAAAAGACACTTAACTTGTGCACTGCAACGGCGCGAAATTTGGTACAGCTGACTATGGAGTGTGCCTTTCCACACCACGTGTATGTATAAATCTGAAACCATACATTTTATCGGCACCCAGCCGTGCTGCACTCGTTGAGATTTGAGAAAGTGAAAAACTGCCAAAGTTGAAAACATCCAATTTTGTCCTGATAATATGTTGAAGTGACCTATGCTTTTGGGTTTCGAATAACAGTATACAACATGGAACAATTGGGCTCTAGGGTTGCGTTATTCTGCAAAAACACGCGGATTTATAAAAAGCAGACGTATGAAAAGCTTATTATTAAATATTGATAAACAACATAGAAAAAAAAAACACAACTGGATGACAACATTACAACATTAGTTAGAATAGTTTATTTAATGTAATGGAGACAACGGAACGCAGTTTTTTTATAACAAGTTAAAAGTGGTGATAGCTGCCATGACCACTCAAGTCAACCAGCTATTGGAGATTGGGGAAGTTTTTGAACAGCCATGATTTGATTTGATTTGCATGAGGTCTCATACTGTCCGCAATGGCAAATTAATCTGACTGCAAATAAAACTTGCTCTCAAGTAATGCTTGTTTCAACCAAACATCATAATTAGATATATTTTCAAGTGCGAAACTCTCATCGCGTGAGCCTAGATCATTACTTTGTGACGTCATATCCACTGGGATGCACTCTATAGTCTATTTTTGAATCGAGTTTATTTATTTCTACATACATACAACTAGCTATACTATACGCTCATTTATTGATGAGCATCCTACCCATCGCAATGGGAACTGTTAATCTTGGATACTCCACGGAAAACATACCGAATGCTAAACACTGCTAAAATGGTAATATTTAGTTAAAATGTATGATTGAAGAGTCGTTCCTTCAACGTGTCAAATGGAGGGTGTAAATTTTTGATCGTGGATTTAAGTCTCCACCACTAATAGAAGATTTGCGTGAGTTTGAAGAAAAAAATACCCAAGCTTGTCGGAAAGTTTCAAAACACAAAGAAGCAAAACAACAAAAAATATTAACCTGATGAGTGTGGCAAGCTTAACATTTGTCATACGATACAATTTGTAGTTAATTTTCATGAAGAAACACAAGTGTTTAACTTTATATATACTCATCATCAATATTATACTCATGTTTGTCGTATTTTATTTGCATTGCGTTGTTGCACTGTATATTATCACACCTCAACCTTTTCACTTGCTGTGACCGATATTTACAATTTCCGCGAATACATTACTCCAATATACCGTGGACATTCATTCAAAATAACGGTTTCATATATAGAGGGTATAGTTATGTCAGTTCCAATGTTAACATTTGAAATGAATATTAATTGAATATTAACTGATCAACATCACAATAGCTTGAGTTGTGATACCAGGTTAGATACATCATGGTAGTCGGTGTTTTACATCATGATCACAGTTTTGGTTGTGATACATCAAAGGAGTCTGGTTCATGATACTGGGTTAGATAACTTCATTATAGTAATTTGGATTATTCTACCAGGTTAGATAAATCAATAGTTTTTTGCGATGTGATACTGAGAGAAATGGGATACATCATAGTAATTTTGGTTGTGATATCGTGTTGGATACATCGTGGTATTTGAAGGTTAACTGACAACAGGTGTGACATGTAAATTATGTTATGTAAATCGTCCGTACTGTTCACAATCATGTAAATTAGTAGGTCACTTCTAGTATGTTAATTTTAGAGCACTCCTGTTATTTCGGTTATAATACCCGTTTAATTCTTAAAGCCCTACTGTCACCATTTTTATGAATGTTTGTATCTTAGCTTTTCGGATAGAAGTTTACGTGCTGATTTCAAATGTGAAATCCGTTTCAAAAAACTCCTCTTGGTTAGTTTTTTTACGGGTCTTTGAAATGGCCCAAATAGGCAGTTCGCATGCGAAATATGATATCGCGGCGTGACGTCATAACGCAATAATATTTTTTACTTTGCAATAATATCCATATATCTTGGTAGATCTTGTGTTGCTGGCGGTCTAGGTGGCGTAATTTGTACGAATACACAATATACACAAGG
>FXAL01018254.1:0-21878 GCA_900177555.1 Renilla reniformis
AATTGTGCATCAGTACCTTCGAAAGAAATCAATTCAAAATTGATCTATGTAAGTTTTGTAAATGTTGAAAATTCATCTGAAAGATTGGCCATTTTTTCAGTTGTCTTCGTACATTCTTTATTATTTCATTTTGTTTCAGTTGAATCGTTTACCTGCAGTGATATCTAGATCTTCCAGTGCTTTGGAGAACTTTGGCGCTTCAACAACTAGTAGTTCTGCTTCTGTTGAAACTGCTCCGTTTTCGTTGATCACTCGACAACGATACCACCCCATATCATCTGATGTGATTCTTTCAATTGATAAACGAGCAATGTCGTTATTAACACTGTACTTAATTCTATCATCATCTTCTTCCATTGGTCCACCATCTTTTAACCATTCAAATGTTGGGTGAGGACTGCCAGAAAACTGACACTCAAGATTCATTGTTGAACCAGCTGTAATCTGACAATCTTCCAGTTCTTTCAAAATAACGGGAGCACCAGGTTGAAGAGAAAGCCCTGAAAACATTAAATAACCAGTTGGAAAAAGAAAGATATGGTAAACATAGTCGAAAGTCACGAAGACTTTATTAATGATCACCTATTTCAAAATGTATTTTATTGTGTGAAACTGTACCAAAACACAACAAAGTGAAGATGTGTTTATGTGTAATTCAAGCGTTAGATTTGTAATAATATCATACCGTCTAATCCAAGGGTCTCTCCGATCATTTGATCAACTGCATCATCGATGTAATTAGGACCAGGAGGTTGTACTTCGTATGTCGTCTCTTGTTTTACATCATGGATTACTTCTTCCTTCGGAGATACCTTCAAAGAAGCAGTACAGGTCGTCTTTCCCACAGTGTTAGTCGCCACACATTTGTAAACACCAGAATCGTCAGTTGTTGCTTCTTCCAAAGCTAAAGTAAACGTCTCTCCATCTTCTTCGTCAACAATAACAACATTACCAGAGTCTTCCAGTAATTTATCATCTTTATACCAATCAACATTCACATCTCCAGTTATACGAACACTGAAACAACCATCTTCACCTGCTTGGATTATCTGGTCTTTCATTTTCTCAACAAATTCAGGTTTCGCCAGAGGTTCTTCCACAATCAACTCAGCTGTACAGGTAGTTACGCCAAGTGGATTACGAGCAAGTGCTTTATATACAGCTTCATCGAGTGTTGAAGCGTGGTCAATTATAAGACTACAACTACCATTGTCGTTCTCAAGTTTTACATGGTCATTAGACTCGAGTAATTTACCATCTTTGTACCATTCAACTTCTGGAACCGGTTCACCTATTACTTGACATTGGAACACTACTTCATCACCATCCTTGACTTCAACTGGTTCAAATTTGCCGATTATTTTGGGAAGAATTCCAGGAAGTGGGGAATCTAAAACACAGTGGAATTTAAAAAGGACAGTCATACGTTGACGTCTTAAAACAATACTGGTGTGATCTGTGATAATTTACCTTCGATGTTAACTTGGAACTTTCTGGTAGCTTTTCCTAACTTGGACGTTGCTTCACATTTATAAACACCACGATCATCAGGTGATACACCATGTATGGTTAATGAATGTTGGTTACCATTATCTGTGATTTCATAATGTATATTATCTTTTAATGGTTTATCATCAATGAACCATTGTACATCAGGAAGTGGATTTCCTTTCAATGTCACGTTGAATGTTAAATCATTATCTTTCTCCACAAAATATGGTTCATCTTGTCCTTCATTTGTAAATTCTGGTGCATATTCTTTATCGACAACCCGTAGTTGACAAACTGATTCAGTTTTACCAGCTTCATTCACAGCCACACATCGGTATTGGCCTTCATCATCTGGTATCACATCTTCAATAGCTAAAGTGAACAACTGTTCTTCTACTTCATCGACAATAACATAACGACCTTCATCTTCCAATAAAACATCTCCCTTATACCACTTCACTTCTGGTTCTCCCTCAATTTGAACGGAGAACATCAGATCTCGACCTGAAATTACATATAGGTTACATATAGGGCTGAGATTGTTGTACCTGTCGACTCGGAATATATTCAGCAACACGATTCATATAGTGACGCAAAAAACAGAATAGCGTGAAGCATGTGCTATGAAAGTACCTTCGGTAATGGTGGTGTCTTCCAATGACTTCACAAATTCTGGTATTTCCACAACAACCAGTTCACAGTCTGTCGATGATCTACCAATATCGTTATATGCTTTACATTGATACCACGCTTGGTCGTCTTGTGTTGCATCTTTTATTGTTAACGTTGCCATATCTTCATCTACTTCAATCACATAACGTTCATCTTCTTCAATAGGTCCGCCATCTTTGTACCATTCTACATTCACTTCTGGTATTCCAAAGAACTGACATTCCAATTTAATAGTTTTGCCTATCACTACTTCAATGTCTTGTAAACCACGAATGAATCCTGGTGGGCAGCGATCTATCAATGGACCTATGGAAACGTTGATGATTATTAGACGAGATCAGATCAAAATAGGGGGTTCACGGATGATATAAATAAATCAAATATAACAATCATAACTGCAGGATTTTATGACGAAAACTCAATGAAAATAGAAGAGACTCGACATGTTTCATATCCGAACACACGGAAACTGGCGTGAAATTAAGGAAATCTTGGTCTTCATCGTTTCAATGAACGAACAACAGCATACCTAAGCGCGGTTTCTCATCTTCTGATGGTACTGAATTAAAAAAAAAACAACAAATGTATATTTCAAAAACAGCGTATTAGAAGAGAGTATTTTCTATGAACTTACTTTCCACCAGGAGTTCACAATCACAAAAGACTTCTCCTAGTTTGTTTTTAGCAGAACAACTATATACTCCTTCATCATCAACAACAACGTTCTTTAATATAACATCATGGACACCATTCTTTTCACGGATCAAAACACGATCACTTTTAGTAATCTGCTGTGCTCCAAACATCCATTTCACCTTTGGTTTCGGTTTACCAGATATCTGAACACGTAGACGTACATCTTCCCCTTCTTCAACTTCCATTTCTTCATCCAATGGAATAAGAAACTCTGGCGGAGAATCGTTGTCATCAGAGCCCTCGATTTCTTCTTTCCTAAAACAACATTTATTAAAAATAATTACTCATTGTCAACACAATTCCGTGTTTTTTTTTTTCATATCTTCGAAGAAAGATGTATTTCTAGTCAAAACATTATGTTGACAACCGGATCATTCCTTCGCGCGCGCTATGAAAATATCGGATACGTGAACATACTTGTCCTCTCGTGGCTTCTTGACCACTTTAATTTCCCCTTCACCATCTGCTGGTACAGTGAGATCAATTTCACCAAATGTTACAGGTACTTCACTAATGTTGAGTGATATCTCTTCTGTGACAGTATCATTCACCATCACCTGGTCATCAACAGGGACACTAATCTTCTCTTCTTTCAGTGTGGACACCTCAGTCGTCTCAGTATTTTCCACAACTGGTTGATCACCAATAGGGAAAGTAATTTTCAGTTCTTCTGGTTTATCTTCAGCCAATGGTATTCTTACTTCTTTCGTTTCAATATTTTCCACAAATGGTTGATCTCTCTTGATAGGAACGGTGACTTTCTCTTCCCCTGAAGGTTGTTCATGTGATGATGTGTCTTCCATATTCTCTATAACTGGTTGATCACCAATGGGGAAAGTAATTTTCAGTTCTTTTGGTTCATCCTGCAATGGTAATGTCACTTTTGTTTTTCTGCCATCATCCATCACTGGTTGGTCTCTCATCTTTTGTTCTTTCGGTTCTGGTGCATCAAGTGGTATAAACGTTGGTAATTTCTCTGGACTTGTTCGAAGTATGACTTCTTGTTTTCCAGGAGGAACCATTGATTCAACATCTATTGACGTTTTTGATTGTGGTTGTTGATTATTCTTGACAGAAACTGGCGTCTCACTGGTTTGTTCTGGGGATGGTAGGATCACGTATGGTTGCTCTACACCGCCAACTGGTATGTTAAACTTGATTTCAGTCTTCTTTCCAGTTTTAGGAGACACTTCAGATCTTTTATCTTCTGGAATAGTGAATTTTATCTCTGTTGGTTTCTGGTCAACAACCATTGATGAAACTTCGTCATCTCGTGGCTCATCTTTCACCATGATTGGCTGGTCAACACCATTAACCTGTCTGGGAGTGTCTTCCTCTGTTGTTTCTTCTCGCTGGATTCGTGTATCTACTGGCTTGTCAAACTTATCTAATGGTATAACGGTATGTAGATCTGGGAACATAGCTTTATGCTCATTGTCATCGTGCTGTATCTTTCGAGTCCCAGCAACAGGCTTTGTGAACGGACTGATCTCAAGGTTGTCCACAGAACTCATTGGAATTATCTCATCTGGTTCACTTTCGGATCTCAGGTCAGTTTTAAAAGAAATAGGTTCGTTTGCTTTGAATGGAATCGTGATCGATGCTGGTTTATTAAGATTATGAGTCATTTTTACTTGTTGTCGGTTTGAATCATCTTCCTCGCCTTCTATTGAAACTAAAATAAAAAATGATTCACAATTCTTTCATATCATTGAGAAAGCATATGATCCCGAGGAAAGAGTATGAGTGGCAAGAAGAAATGAGAGAGAGAGAGGAGTTGATTAAACATTATGATGAAACAGATCAAAAGGAAGGAGCATTTAAACGTAGGACATACGTTCAATATTCACAGCGTATGTTCTGATACGTGTGCCAAGAGGATTAGATGCGACACATTTATATTCTCCAGCATCTTGTGGACTTGCACCAACAATGACCAGTGAATGAACATTACCGCGCGTTTGAGGCAAGAAATGATGAGACTCCATGATTAATGTATCATCTTTGTACCATTCGATATCTGGTGTTGGATTACCAATTACTTCAGCTTCTAAGATGATATCACCACCGTCAGTTATCTCCATAGAAAGATCTTGAATGACATTCTTGAATTCTGGTGCGAACATATCTGTCCCAGTGTCGCCATTCTTCAATATCTCAGGTGTTTCTCCTAAGACAAAATCCCAGAGACAATTAACAGGTGCAAAGATTGAGAATTGATGTAGTCAACATACCTGGACCATTCGTCATTGGTGTTTTCTTTTCTGATGGTTCACTTTGTTTAACGTATGGTTTATGGACAACCTTTAAAGGTGCTGAGCAACTTGTTTCTCCAACTGCGTTTCTAGCCACACATTTATATAAACCTGAATCACTTGGTCGACTGTCTTCCACAACCAACGTAAATACATCAATGTTATTAGCTCCCATCGCATCAACGGTAACAAACCTCCCATCGTCCTCAATGAGTCGATTATCTCTATACCATTCAACTTCAGGCTCGCCAGTCACTGTCACATTCAACTGCACATCTTCACCTTCATTAGCGTTCACTGCTTGAAGTGGTTGTGTGAAGCGAGGAGCCTTAATGACTTCATTAACTAATACTGGCGCACTTGTTTCACATTGGCCATATTGGTTGCGCATAACTAGTTTATATTCACCTTCATCTTGAGGCTCAACATTTGTGATCACTAACGCGCATTTATCTTCTCTGACAATGGTGCGTACTCGAGAATCCATATTCAAAGGTGTATCATCCTTGAACCATTGTAAATCAGAAGAAGGTAGGTGTGATGCACGGCATTCAAGTTTCAATGTATTTCCTTGGCGTACTTCTTGTGGTTTGAGTGATTGTAAAAGACATGGTCGACATTCCTGATCATCAGTAGACGTCGAAGTATCTCCGTCCTCTTCATCGTTACCTGCACATACAAAAAAAATGGTTGATTTAGTATTTTCTTTTAACCGAGTCGCAATGAAAGAAAAGAAGACAAATGAGGGGCATGGAAGAAAGCAATCCGAAACGCTCACCGATGAAATACTGATCGATAATAATTTACTATCGTTGCTGGCCACAAACGTATTCAACTATTTTATACCTCTATGCAAAGCTGACAAAAGGTTACCTTCAATATCCAAACTATATATTCTGGTTATTGTTCCAAGATCGTTGGTACAAACACACTTATAAGTGCCAGAATCCTCAGGAGAAACATGTACAATGTCTAAACAGTGGTGATCGCCGTTGACCAGATTAACAAAATGGTCCCCGATTATGATTGGTTGATCATCTTTGAACCATTCTACAACTGGTATTGGCGCTCCTGCAACCCTGGCTTCAAGGCGTACATTACCACCATCTAATACAGTGACTGAACCATCTTGGGCTTCTTCTACAAACATCGGAGCCATCTTGTCTTCTTCAACCAGAACCTTGCAAGATGATATAGTCTCGCCAATAGGACTCTTAGCTATACATGTATATGTACCTGTGTCACTGGGTACTAGTTTCTCTATGATCAACGTGTATGCATCTTTTGCTTTATCGTTATCAATGATGATAACACGACCTTGATCCTCCAATAATTGATCATCTTTGAACCAGTCAATATGCACATCAGCACCACTTTCAATATTCGCTTTGATTTCCAGATCTTTTCCCTGGCTAACTATAATGTTTTGTAATTCTTTCGTAAACTTCGGAATATTGGAATCTTGTTCAACTACAGTAAGTTCAGCAGTAGTTGTTGCACTACCGTTATCATTGGTGGCTACGCAATGGTATAAACCATGGTCATCTGGGGAGAGGTTTGGAATAGTAAGAGCACATATATCATCAATAAACTCGACTTTCACACCATCATTTTCATCAAGTTTTTGTTCTCCTTTGAACCATTCAACCTTGGGTGTTGGTGATCCGACTAATTGACATTCAAGTCGTGCTTCAGCCCCTGCTCTCAATTGACTATCATGTAATGGTAACGTGAATTCTGGTGCAACACCTTTCGCTGTAATCAGTAAAAATAATCATGACTTGTTGTTGGACTACGTTTTGATTATTTCATTCATCAAACAATATACAAAGATCAAACTATTATCTTACCTTCGATGTCAACATGATACGTCCTCTCTGCAATACCTCCAGCATTAGTTGCAATACATTTGTAAGAAGCAGAATCATCTTTAGTTACTCCAACTATAATCAGTTTGTATGTATCACCACGTTGCTCAATCCTATAATGACTGCCTTCTTGTAAAGATTCGTCATCTTTGAACCACTCCACTTGAGGTTTAGGACGTCCCACGATCTTTGCCTCTAATTTAATGTCGCCTTGTTCTAAAATCTCAATAGCAGTATCTTCTGGTTTATCTTCAAATGATGGTGGTTGGAGTATGGTAGATGTTACAGTCAATACAGCATTGCACTCAACATCGCCAACGGGATTACTACCAACGCATTTATAAGAACCAGTATCATCAACGGTGCAATCTTTTACAGTCAAACTATATGTAATTCCTAAATTATCTGTGTTATATTTATCATCGTTGATTAAAGGTGTACCATCTTTATACCACGTCACTTCTGGAGTTGGACTTCCCACGACTTCAACAACAAAACGCACTGATGTCCCAGAGCGGACTTGTGCGTCAACAAGAGATCTTAAAAACTTTGGAGGGCCTGATAACGGTTGAATATCAACTTTGATAGGACACGAATCTTGTCCTTTGCTATTTGTTGCTACACAACGATATTCACCAGAGTCACTTGGACCACAATCACGTATCGTGAGCTCATAGAGATCATTCTGTTTGTTATAACTGATCATATGCTTCTCGTTATTAACAAGTGGTGTACCATTTTTCAACCACTCAACCGTATCAGGTGAACCATGAACACGTACAGCTAAACATGTATTGTTACCGTTATCAGTATACGTGTCGCGTATTGTTTCCACGCGTGGTCTAGTTTCTGCTGGTTTCTCCGGGATTGGTTCACTTTCCAACACCAGTTCTTTATTCAAATCAATTGTAAAACTTAATTCTGATGGTTCCAATACTACATTCTCGATGTTCTCCACAACAATGCTGCTCACAGTTTTCATTGGTGTACTCTCATCTGGTGGGGACAACGGTGGTGATGGCGGTGGTGGCGGTGGTAACTCGTCTACCAATAATTCCATGGTAGCTGAAACTTCACCACTTGGATTAGATATGACACATTTATAAAATCCTTCGTCATCTAACTGTGCGTCATCAATCTTCAGTGTACTATACCCATCTTCAGAGGAGTAACGCACTCGCCCATCCTTCGGCAATTCCTCGTTCTTCTCATTGAACCACTTGATGACGGGTATTGGATTCCCAGTGGCGGAACATCGGATTATAATATCATCTTTCTCAAATACGGTCAGGTCTTTAGGTTTCTCAACAAACTCCGGTTCACTTTTTATTTCAAATGTTACTTCTGGGAATTGGTAATCCAATTGTATCTGTTTCTTTTCAATCATATCTTCCGGACCACTTGGTTGTATCTTCAAATCAGCTGTACTATCACGGCTACCATCCTTATTGGTAACAACACATGTATACTGTCCTTCATCTGATGGTCCAGTTGCTGTAAATGTCACTGAACATCGTCCAGGTGTTGTTTGGAAATTATACTTGGAAACATCATTCAATGGTTCATTATCTTTCATCCACGTCACTTCAGGTTCTCCTTCAACCTCCACTTCCAGTGTCACTTCTTTATCAGCCATTGTTTCCACGTCTTCCAGTTTCTTGGTGATCTTTGGACCGGGGGGTAGTTCATCTACCAGAAGTTCACACATACAAGAAGACTCGCCAAAGTCGTTTGATGCAATACACTTATAATCTCCTTCAAGATTCAAGTTAGCATTCGCAATTATCAACCTTGAAAAGAAGCTATATATAAGAAACACATCATTTCCAGATATTATGTGCTAGCAAGACTAAAGATGCATGGGTTCCAGTAATTTCTATTTCAAAGAACGACGGTCATTAATTTAATTATATATTGAAGAAGTACATATTTCATCATGTAAAAATAACTAACCTGTGTATATTGCCTTCGTTCTCAATTTGAACATCGTCGTTACTTATTAAAGGCTTGCCTTCGAATTCCCATCGAACACGTGGTTGGGGCGTGCCCTTGACAACCACCTCAAGCATCACGTGGTCTTCATCGAATACTTTCATATTGGTGAGTTGTTTAGTAAACGTTGGTGCAGACACGTTGCTTGTATCTTCACTGTCCATTGATGTAATTATATCACCAAGTTTTAAAATACAAACAGTAGTTGCTTCACCGACCGTGTTCTGGGCAATACACATATATTGTCCAACATCTTCTGGTTCCAGTCGCTCAATTAATACACTGGACTTTCCTTCTTGTGTTATGATATCAATACCAGGTTTGGTTATCAGTGGTTCACCATCTAGTAACCATGTAATCTGTGGTTCTGGACTGCCAAGGAATGCGGTGGTCAAACTTAATGGTGTATCAGGTGGCAACGTCATGTCGTACAGTTGCTGAACAAACTTTGGTAGCACAGTGTTTTCTGGTTCACTTTCTACTGGTTGTATAGTCTCTATGGTTACTTTCTCATTAGCATCAACAGGAACGGTAAACTTTACAGGTTTGAAGGTCATTTTTCCAGGTTGTTGTTTCATGGTAGTCTTGTTCGCTTCATCAGAAGCTACGTCATCACTTGGTAAACTAGATTCTAGCATTTCATCTGTTTGGATTTGAATGATCTGTTCTGGAAGTACCATTGGTTTTTCTTTTTCACTGATCTGCTTAGCTTTCTCTGGTTTTTCTTCTTCTAAACAAACAAAAAGAAATGAATTTACAACCACTAATGATTATCTTAATATAAGCATAGTAGAGTAATACCTTGTTGGTCCATCTCTTCCAAAACGTACTTAGGTACCCATCCCTTCATTTCTTCTTTACCATCACCCTTGAACTTGATAACGTATACTCTATCATCCGATTTGCGCGGAACATCGAGAATGGACACTTGATCTCCTTTTACAACTGATATTTCATCGTCACGTTTCGCTTTGAAATTGATTTGCACAGGAAAACGTTTGGTTGGTTTATCGAGATCTGATACTTTTCTGAAATGAAATGATATTCCACTCCATTACTCTTACAAAGTACACACATTTTTTCAGCTCCTGATTCACGGAAAATCAACTATTTTTACTTATTCATTCTTTACTTACCTCTTTGGACTCTCCATTTCTTTTATAAGATCTTCAATCATATCATGCGCATCCTGAAGAAGTAATCAACTCATCACATACACACTTGGTTGTGTTAAATTAACACCTCTCTTCTCTACCTTCAACTCAATCCTTTCGTTGTGTGTTATAAATGCTGTAAGTCTTGTTTTGTAGTCGTGCAATCGTTGACTCGGTCCTTCAAGTAATGATTCCAATGATGGCATATGTCCTCTGGATAGCAAGCTCTGCAAACGATAATATTTGGTTAATTTCCATGTCTGCAATACTTCAAGAGAAAACAAAAACCCACATCAAATATCGTCGTCGGCAGAGACAACAACGCCAGGTCAGATTCCGGTTTCTTTTCACGATAAGTAAGATATTTTTCAAAACTCTCTTCCTAAAAACAAGGACATTATGAGAGAGGAAAACGGAGGCAGCAGTTTCCAACTGAACTAACTGAGTCAAGGAAAAGATTTCCAACTGCTTCGGGAGTCTTGTCACAATGTTGCAAATCGTCAAGGAATCTAGGAAATCGAGATTAATAAGAAATGCAGTCATATCGTTGACACAACGTTGATCAAAAGAACAGTACCTTTTATGAAAGTCGTTCATTTCATCAATATTCATAAATATCGTTGTTTCCGTATCTTCTGTCACGTCAGGTAAACTTTGAATTTCATCTCTGTATTTCTGGAATGATAAGATAAAATGTTTTGGAAAAACCGCCGTGACCTGGACGTCAAATGGTCAAAATCACCTGAATATAGTTGAAGTCATCAACGTAGTTTCGTTCGCTGTCAATAAGGTCGTTAATAAGATCATCAAATCCTTGCGTTTCAGTATTCATTTCAAGTCCTTTCAGTTCACTTTTGAATGATTGTTCGTTGGTGTCATGTGTTGGCGATACAAAGACTTCATCTTCATTACTGGGAACAGGATTGGTCGATGTTTTGCGATACACCACACTCACTGATCCAGCACTACGAGGATGAGACACTGGCCTTGTAGGGAAGGACAAAGATCTGAAATAACAACGAGTCATTTCTCAATTTAGTGCGCTTTTTCAGCAAGAGAACGGTTGACGCATGATATGCAAATGAGTCTAGTATAGTTTCAACTTCGCGTCAAGGTCAACCACGCCTCGTCTCATCTCAGACAAAGAGCGTTCCTTTACCTTGGTCTATGGCTCAATGTTTCTTCAATTTTCAAACAGATATCTTCATTGGCTTGTTCAATTTCTTTGATCGTGCCATCAGATGTTTTTGGTGCCATGATTTGTCCTTCAATTATATGTAATTCAGTATGTTTACTGCTCGCCTCAGGCTCCAACGCCAGTTGCTGTGAAGGTCGTTTACTATCCAAGAGAGTGCGTGAATTAACTTGAATCTCTAACGTCTCGGGAAGTTGTTCTTCGTCTGAAATATCATCACCAATCTTGCGTACTTTCTCCAACATAAACACTTCAAGTTCACTTCGTGTTTCTTTCTTCACACTCGTCGTTGTCTCTCGTGTAGTAGTTCTCCACGTTCGTTTCCGTGTATATTCCATCTTCCCGGGTTCATCAGCATTTGGTACACCTCCACTTGTTTCCACTTCGAGGTTAGTCTCAACTTCCACGTGTTGCCGAGAAAATGGTCCAACTTGCGAAGATGGACCGACCTCTCTCCGAACCAGCTGTCCTTCGTGGGACCAGAGATCAGGGAAACTTCGTTCAATATGATCTTGAATTCTTACAGCTATGTCATGATCTCTGCCACCTTCACTGGGTACCCATCTTTGTACCTCAGATTCCACAATAGGTCCCATCTGCCTCTCTGCTTCAGGACTCACCCGACTATCACTAACAACTGTCACAACAACTTGAGGTTTCTTTGCGGACTCTAGTTCAATATTATCATCAGCTTTACGTTTAAAACCACATATACGATCAACAGTCATGATAACAGGTTGACCATCTGATGTTGTAAAGCCGCCACTAAGCGGAGCATCCAGACTATCAGATGATAATGAACGCTTCATTTCTTCATCAGATTCAGGTGGACTCGCCACATCAAACTATAAAAGCACATCAACATGAATATTGCTTGCCATTGCTTCTGTAGTCATTGTTTCAAACCTGTATCGTCTTTCCTTCTTTCTTAAACTTGACAGCTTCGGTTAGCATCCGATGAAGTTTACGTTGTTGTCGTTGGAACAATCTGACAAGTTGCTTTTGTTGCGATACCAAGTTACGTACATCTTTACGTTGTTGTTGAACACCAATCTTTGATGCGAGTTCACCAAGTTTTATCAATCGGGCCTCTTGTCGTTCATTGCCAGGTTTTATGAACTCAACAAGATTATTTATATTGTCGTTCACATCTTCTTCTGTTTCACATTGCTTTGCTTCTTTCTTCATAGTTGTCAAGAAATGTTCACTGTCGTTCAACCAAGTGATACACTGAGAAATAAAGAAGTGAATAGGTTAACGATCATTACCTTATCTCATTGCAACCACCATTACTCACTCTCGCTATATCTACCTGTTCATAAAGTTGATAAAATTCGATGGCAGCTTCCAATAAACCACGATATTCTTCAACATTTGTCAGGAATCGTTGCCATCTTTTCTCCACAGACGACACTTGTATTTGAACATTCCTGGCATCATGATGTCCTTCCTTGATCAAATCATCAGCACGGGCCAGTAGTTCATTAACACTCGCATCTGTTGGCTAGATGACACAGGACAGACAAGAAATCAACGAGTGTATAAAGAGCTATGATCTTTGAGAGGAAGCCAGAGAACCATACCTTCACACGTTCTAAGAACGTGTCGGAGTTTTTGAGAAGGGAAACAGATTCCATCAAATTTGTGCCATATTTATTGTTCTCTTGTAACAACGTTCTGTTATGCTCCTCAATATCAATATTTACCTTGGAAATATAATCAGTTATATTATAAAGTAACGTGTCAACTCATTCACGAGAAATATCGGGAAAAGCAATATGATCACGTGTTAACGTACGCGCTGCGTGTCTATTTTTAACATGTTTGTCGTCAGTGGTGGCGAAACATCTAAGTATTTTTTACCTTGTTTATTTGTTGCTCAACTTCGCATAACTTAATACTTTCTTGTAGTTTTGATTTATGGTGTTCCCAAAGATTCAACCATTCTTCCTTTCTAGTGTCACTCTGTTCCACGTATTGTTTAATTTGTTCCCTTGATACACTAGCCATAATATCATTCTCAGATTTGTTCAAGATATCATGGCCACAGCTCACAGTGAAATTATAAAGATCTAAGACACTGTCATAAGATGCGAGATGATCTTGTAACATTAACTGAGCTTTTGTTAAATCCGATGTTGATTTTGTACTACTGAAACGATGAACCATTTCATTCAATACGTTTGAAAGCTAGAAATGAAGACCATAAACAGAAAATCTTAAGCTACCGTGACTAGACTTAGACCATCGTAGAATGCTAAATTCAAATAACTCGCATGAACAAACCTTCTCCACGCTTTGATAAAACGTACAACACATGGATAAGAATACTTCATAGTTAGCAAGAGACGTCTTAAATTGTTGAAAAACAATCTTTAACTCATCAGTAACAACTTTCAATGCTGTTTTCTCGTCATCGTCCATAACTATGGTATGTTCAGCGGCCTCGAGTTGTTCTTTGACCGCATCTTCGGCCATCTTCAGGGTAAAACAAAGAGCGATATTGATATTTCAACAAACGATATAAGAAAAGAAAGATTTTAAGATTTGCCAAGAATTTAAATTGCCAAAAATAAATACTTGATATGTCTACCTTCGCCGAGGATTTGTACTTTTCCAATTGCTTTTCAAGCTCTTTTGCATTTCTTGGAAATAAACTCGAATCGAGATCAACTTGAAAGAACTCGTCACTTTGATTTTGAATCCAGGAAATCACCTAACAACACATGTTACAACAAGGATGATCATCACCATAAAGTGTCACTCTACAGTTCAAACACAATTCCGTATCGCACCTGTCTCGTTGCTTTCTCAAATTGGCCGAAATGTTTATTAATCATTCTATTCCTATCAAGTTGTTCTTTCCTGACGTCCCAGAGCTCATCAAGGTGAAGATTGCGTTCTTCTAAATGTCGCAGAAACTTGAGGATGGTTTCGGTTGGTGAGTCTCTATCCAATGTGACTTCTAATGGTTCCTGAAACACGAATTACAAAGACGAATTACTGTCAATATTGAAGATACTTGTTTCAAGAATAGATGTGCTAAAATGCTAAGATAAACCAACCCCAATCAAGGATTCGGCGATTAACATTTAATAATCCACCACACAATCAAATCCTGGTTGGTGGATAAAGTCTTACCCGTTTCAATTCATCAACCAATGTTTCACCAAGTTTTTGGATCTTTGCTGAACCAGATATGACACTTTCACGGCGTTGCTGTTGTTCAACAACTGTGGATGGGATTGCATCGACATTTTCTTTAGGTTCGTCGCTTGTCAGTTGTTCTTCAAGGTTACTCATCTTTTTTGTGACCTGGAAATACGTTTGATTTCTTAGCAGCTTGCTTCTTTTTCCGAAACCGTTTTGTCCTTTGAATCCTGATCGGTTATAATAGTTATCAAACGACCTTCACACCAGCATCTCATCCTACCTTATCTCCTTGCTGACAAAACAATGCATATTGTTTGGCTACTTCTATCCTATAATTCAATCGTCGTGATATATCATGCAGCATTGTTGGTAACTGTGCGGACTTCTCGTTGGAATTCTCATCCAAGTTGCGTCCAGAACTGACTAGTTCATCGTATCTCTTTTGTGTTTTCTGCAAAAAGCAAAGCATGACAATTACATATTGTTCGCATCATTTAAACTGTACAACGAACAAAACTTACCATTGTTTCTTCTCGTAAAAACTCATGCTGAGTTAGAAAATTTTCAACATTTTCAAAATCCTTTCCCATCACTTTATTAACATCGAGGAAATTTTCGCCAATATCTTTGACCCATAAATACAACTAAAACAAGGATTATGATGATGATGAATACTAACAGGTCTCAATGAGGTAATACTTTTGATAAGATACTTCATTGTATTCTTGATCAACGCCATCGATAGCAGGTGCTTGTTCTAGTAAGCTAGCCCTACTACTTTCCAGTTCATCGTATATCTGGGCAGCAATAGAGACGTCATTTTCTTGACAGAGAAGTCGTCCTTTCCTTATTTGATACGAAGACACTTCTGAGATTTTATCAACCACATCATCTGTCTTTTTGGAACTTTTTAATTCATCTTTGATGCATTCAAGCTCACCTAAAGCCTATAAAACAAAAAAGGGTGGGCCACGCCCTTGTTATGTGGGCTCATTGTACCTAAAATGCTTGATTGTGTCGACATTTCGCAAGTACAAACCTTTTCCCCACTTTTACAAAATTCTAAATGTTGTTCAAGGTCGTCTTTTCTTTGATACATTCGTTGTTGGAATCGTTTGAAACCAGCTGCGACTTCCATGACTTTGTTTTGTGATGTTTCACCGTCAGGGTGACTAACAACAAGTTTCTGAGAATTGCGATGAAGTTTATGCAGTATCTCTTTCTTAATCTACATATTTTCAGAGAAAATGGGTTTGAGAATTTTGAAATTGCAAAGTTTGAGGACTTTTATTCGACATTACTTCAACTTGGCTTTCAAATTCCACATGTTTCCTCAACAGTTTTTCCACCGCTTCCATCGTGTCACCATGATCATCTGATTTCAAATACGCTTCTCCTTCATTCTTCAACCACGAGGCAAGCTTGAGAGAAAATATATCTTCGTACTTTCGTAATAATTTGAGAAAGATTTGAATGAATGCATGGAGTGAGTGTAAATGAAATAAAATGCATTAAGTATGGTTTCACGTCTGTTAAAACACCATTCCATATGGTTAAAAATAGTATCTACCAGAGGAGAGGCAGATAGAAATGCCGTGTGAAATGTGGACGGAGTGGAGAAACAAATTTGAATTTATGATTTACTAGATCATAGGAAGGCGCGGTGGAGAGAAAGTTTAATAAAAATTGGATTAGGAAACCAAATAGAAAAGACGAGATCTTTCAATCCTGATATGCAAGAGTCGCTTTACCGTCAAACAAGTTAAACGAGGTTTTGATAACCAGCAATGTTTATAACCTTATTAGGAGACTTGTCATCTGATATAAGGATCGCATGCCTATTATGGCAGTATGTTTATAAATATAAACCAAAGTATAATTAGTCGTACTAATTTTAATTTGCGCAACAGTAAAACATGTCAACAACTGTCTTGGAAAACTAAAATAAAAACATGTCACGCAAATGTCCTGTCAAGTACTTCTCGTTAATATAATTTCCACCTCTCCTAATTCTGTGTAAAACTAAGCTAATGAAACCAGGCACATGCAACTAAATTGTTTACACCTTTGGCCGTGTTCTCTGAGGTTATCGATTGCGAGATTCATTGCTCTTCCGGAAGTAGGGAACGCCTGAGGCGTTTTGCGCCTTTATGTCTGCAGCAAGCCAGATGACAACATGTTTGACATAACATAAGATGATGAAAATCAAAATCGCAACTCCGTTCCAGGTAACAATATCTACAACTCCTCAGATATTGTTCCAGGCGCGTGTCCTAAATTATCAATTAGAGCAATTGACACCCACTTAGTAAGTTTACACAATATGAAATAAAACAAACGTTCATGGTGTAGATGTGTATTCATACCTACGCTAGAGAGGAGCCCCTATAATACGTATGTACATACATCAGGTGTACCTATTTTGTGGGGGAATATTGTACCTTGGTGGTTTCTTCTTCTACACGACATTTTCGAACACATTGTTCCAACGTTTTCCTTCGATTTTTCCACAATTCGTCGAGTTTTCTTCGCCGATGACTCAATGTCTCCAATGTTCTCTCGATACTGAAACACGCTGACTTCGTTGCATGTCTGTTATTGATATCAGCATGGCTACTAGCTTCTCTCAAGCGATCCAATAACAATTGACCTTTCGTTAACGTCTGCATTGATAATTCCAATAAGCTTCTTCTTAGCTCCTGATGTTCTTGCATTAGAGCTTTAGAAACGGTGACATCTCCAGTTAATATATTCTGATTTAACTGATCTTCTGCGGAACTGATTCGCTTGGAAAACTAATGAAGAAACAATAAATCAACTCCATGGTCTATTTGCCAATACATCACCATACCAACACAATCACCATAATAATAATGACCACCAATACAACCAATCACCATTACTAACAAGAACGACCACCATCAAAACCATTACCACCCATTATCACCGCCACTTTAACCACTACCACCGCTAACAACTAGCACCACCAAGCACCACTACCAACAACACCCATCCCCACCAACGCAAGTAGAGATCAAATCATATAATATATATTAATATATACTCATCAAAGACAATTCCGAAAAGCAATAAAAATTGAAAAAAGAGAAGATTCCTCACTGGTTGTGATCCATTGCCTTCACCAGAGCAAAGTGCAAACCCATGTCATTTAGTATTAATTCACGTAATTTCGCTTCATCGGACATGATAGATGACAAGAAATATAGTTTATGATCCACATTGACGTCATTTTTTATCACGTTATACACGCCAATCAACAACCTCGCTTACATTCTTCACAATAAAAAAAACTCCTTATTCGAAAAATAATCCGCGTGGCACTAATTAACCTTTCGTTTCATTTCATTAGTAAACAATGTTTACTAGACATCAATGCTTCAGCTACGCTGAATTAATCAAATGTGGACTGGCGGACGAGTTCAAATGAGAGAGGATGTGATAATAAATGCTTGACGCGGTGTTTGAAACTTGTGATAATGAATTTTTGAAATAATAAATTTTCAGGAATCTACGTTCTTCATAAACATTCAAGTGGCAGAAAACTCCCAAGACCATATAAGGCATAATTGCGCAAAATGTTCAAATAATCTCACTTTGAATGCAAGTCGCGTTTCAATCACTGCCGTATTACATCAAATGAGAATTATTCTAACATTGCGCAGGCATTGCTCTGAAAAGTGTACATCCGAGTAAGCTGAAATATGTGTAAAAATAGACCTATTAATCTCAATCACTTTTATGGATCTCAATCATGGACCATGTTTGGAAATGAAATAACACATGTTGCAGGAATATGCTGTAATATTCTGCTTTTTAGTCCCGATCTTCCTTTAACCATGTCATAAAAGTTATCCGACCGTGAATACGTGAAGTTTAAGACACTCACCTCATCTGCGCTCTCATGGAAGGCAACAGAGGTATCCAACAAAATCCGTCTCGTTTCCAACTGCGTGTTCAAATCTTTCCAAGATTCGTCAAGTGAATTAGCCATGACAATATGAGGCAACTCCTTGGTGCCGGATAAGGAGTTGTCTACCTGCAAGACTTCTTGCACTTCGTAACCTCGTCTCTGTAAAGCAAATAAAGAAAACCGTTATCACCAATTGTCTCGCCAAGCGCTTGTCAAACTCAATTTAACAGGAAATTAATTTGACGTTTCGTGTTTGAAACTGGTCCTTCCTGTATTATGCAATGTCGATTCCGATTTAAACATTCCTGTCTTCCTAAATCTATATCCTGATGTAAGATGACGATTACATCTCTCTTTCACATGAAATTTTCACATGATTGTGACCAGCAACCCATAATTTCCCAGAGTTATACTTATAGCACATGCGTGTTGAATATATATATGGTATACTTTATTTACAATAAACTCGGTATGGTATCTCTCTCGGACGGGGAAACGTGGAAAATTTAAAAAATGTCCACTGGTTCATAATAACAATTTTGTGGCCACGTGCAGACAGACGATTTCAGCCACGAGAAATTAAAAACATCTGTGATCGGTCAGATGCAATAAAAAACCAGTTACATCTTACAGTTACATGGGTTTCTAAACCGCTCAGAATAAGTAGCATTTTGACAACACTATGGTAATGTATGGTCATTTACTTCCACTGTGAGATCCCTGTTTTTCCAGGCACTTTATATTCTAGGTGAAAACTCTGTGGCCTTTTCCCTTTAGCTTCATTTGTTAATTGATACAACAAGTTCGTAGTTGAATACACTGTCAGAATATGCAGGTTTCCGATGGTCCTATTTTTTGCGACAATTTTCCCAATATACTGGTTGTATAAAACAAGATATGGAAACATAACGCACCATATTATTCGTCTTGGAAAGTATATAAAATAGAAATAAAACCAAGTAACATATGGCATATACGCGGTGTCTGGACAAAGGCGAAACAGACGGGTTGGGTAAATTAATGGTCTGAAGTTGGCAAAGTCAACATCGCGCCACCAAAACTATATAAGTTTAGGTTTCGTTTTTGACAATAAGCGAAGCCCAAATAAAAACACGAATAACAAGCATATTTGCGTTCAAGATTAATAAACGGAAACTTCGGAAAAAAACTTCTGTCAGTGAACCCTGGATGACTGGACGTGACATGGTTATATC
Source organism: Renilla reniformis (assembly GCA_900177555.1). Lineage (NCBI taxonomy): Eukaryota > Metazoa > Cnidaria > Anthozoa > Scleralcyonacea > Renillidae > Renilla > Renilla reniformis. The sequence goes on from FXAL01018254.1 coordinate 19,622, forward strand.
TGGCCATACAATGAAGAGAAAGAGTGAAGAACGGACGAACGCTTAATAGACAATCATATATACCCTTGTTGTAAGTTGTGTTATTGATAACATGCAGTGAGCTGATACACAACACAGGGTTAATGTAAATTCAACAGCCACCCACTGTGCAACTAGTTATGCATTCACGGGTATCTGCTACTCCGTGCAATAACTTTACCATGCTGTATGGGCAAACTATAACCAGCTAACTACTATCTTCAAAGGAACATAGCTATATCTTATAATACTAGCAAAGAGAAATCACTGTGAAAGTTGCATGTAGCCACACGGTATTAACAAAGATTTATACGCGTTACGTCAACACAACAGAGCTCGAGACACGCGAACGACCTCTAGCCCTATGATACTATTTAAAGCCCATCTCCAATGACGTACCAATAAAATGACAGTGAAGCAAAGATGAATAAAGAAAAAAAAACTATTTGATAACGCCACGAAGTTTTGAAGCAATTACTTTTCGATAAAAAGAACAAATATTTCCAACACAAAGACTGGCACTGTTTCGGTTCTACTACGAATATTAGGCACCAACTGTGCAAAGAATACAATGAATTAGAACAAATTTTGGCTACATTGTACAGAATTAGCAACACCGCTCATACTCCAACAAAATCTCGTAACAACAAATGGGGAACTGCGCAAAGAAAACCAAACAGGCCTCAGTAAAAATGCGCTTCTGAGTACGATTAGCCAGATATCAGCCCTCATCACCTAGCAGATAATTTGAGAGTTGTGCATAACTTTCTCTTAGGTGTTGGCAAATATTATTTCATGAAAGAATTTGATTATCGGCATAGATTGTTTTCTCCATAAATTATGATCAATATTCTCTATAGAAAATCAATCAGAACAAATGCAAACAACCCATCGTTATAGCAATAAACTAAACGTGATGAAGTGAAACGTTATATTCCGAAAAATACTGTTATAATGTATGCTACCATTCTGTATCTCAGGCGCTTGAAGATAACCCAAGGGATGGTAGTTGTTTGATGTTTGACCTGTGTTTGTTAAACAAAGTTACAATATGCTGTATTTAAGTAACTTTAGAAACATTCAATGGAAGTAAAGCATATAATATAATGGACATATATGTACTTAAGTAACAAATGACGCGGAAAATGCGCGTCTGTGGAGAAACTTACCAAATCTATTCACTGTCTTGTATTCATTCACGGTAGATGTTTTGATTTCCGCAGCGTTGCGCGTTCAAATACGCTCATAGATAGAAGAAATCGCGAGCAGACGGTTTGACAGAAGACTGCGTCGTGATGCGAGCAAAAGATCTCGCTTCAAGTGTTTAACATTCCTTTGTTGACATTAATTGACCCATAACGACACCCAGACTGCAACACTATACCTCTATTCAACACAACCAGTGGCAGAAAGACCTCGTCGCATTTCTTAGATTTATTCAATACATTTCAATAACTAGACTGCATATATTATTTTGAAACAAACTATAAAGGTGTTTTTCAAACCATACAGATTGATGAGAATCCTCTGCTAGTTAACGCCTAAGGCGCACATGGCTTATCAAATGATAACGCCCTCTCTGCTTACACAGTTCTACCGAGGAACTTCGTTTCTTTGAAACACCGTTATTGAAATAAACCTGTAGTTAGGTACAGTTTTTTTTTCGGCTAGTACCCGTACATTGCATGTTTTTCTAACCTAACAGGAATGTTTAAGAAGGTTCTATCATAAAGGTTCTGTCATGAATGTTATTGAAATGCAAGAAACAGCTGGTTGATAAATTAAGTTCTGTGTTGATTAACGATATTTCATGACCACATACAGGCGACGATACTTCAAGAAATTTCTATGAATTATAATTCTTTTGAATCAAATCTATAATTAGCTCCATTTTTTTAATCAAATTAAACATCTCGGAAATCATGAGATTTGCGCGAGAAAGAACCAACGTCAACTACTTGCAAGAAAAGGGTAGCTTTTTTGCTTTCGATAAACATACACAGAGACTTTTAGATTTCGAAATGGTTATGAACGAGTGCTAAGTAAGTGCTTCTGATTGACTACAGTAGTATTTTATATAAAGTGACAAACCTGAACAGCGCCTTCGATTATTGAGCATTGGTGTGAAAGTATACGACATTCTTCTAAATTATCACCAATATTAAACAAACCAAGAATAACCTCGCGTTGAATATCCTTCACCCATTGCACAATCTAGCAAGAAAACAAGAGTATATAT
>FXAL01018359.1:0-11438 GCA_900177555.1 Renilla reniformis
GCCTGGGGCTCGTGTTCCATTATGCAATTTCTCGTTCTCCCAAACTTCCACGCGTGTTTATATAACTCGATAGAAACACGGAAGATGTTTTATATTTCTTAAATATTATACAATATGGGTTATAATTCCATGTCACGCATCATCAAATATATTAGCATAATTACGGTCATATTAGGGACATATTAAGTTAAGGTTTAGGGTTAGTGTATAGGTATACCTATGGTTCCTTTATGTTAATGTATATTGAACTAACTATACACTAACCCTAATCCTAATACTACCCCTAACCCTAATATAACCATAATTATGCTAATATATTTGGTGACTTGCGTGACATGGAATTATAACCACAATATGACTGTGTTAGTACATCACTTACAAATCTTCATCGACTTTGAATATAAACCATCTTGATTTGTTTGGATATTTCCAAGAGATAATGAACGTTGACAAGTGGACGTGTATTCTACAATTGCTCCCAACAGGGATTTCATTATTTTTAAAAGTAGCAGGCGCAACTGTAAAAACAGGCAGCAAAGCTAGCAGCGCTATTTGTAACTGGAATTGACCCAGAACTCAGTCCAAGTCAGGTATGCTAGACTGCAGGTAACAATTTTAATTCTGAATTCTGCTCAATCTTGTCGGGCTAGGATTCACAGTTTCCTGAGTTAGAGCTGTATATTGAGTGAAGAACGAAATCTTTCCTGATTACCGCAGTGATGCCGAAAGTAGTCATTGGTGATATAGTGATTCCATGTATATAAACTGTTATACATGAAATCTTTACTTCAGTTAATACACCAACATCTCAATTGGATGAAAATACTTCTCAGATGGAAATTATAGCATAGATTTCCATTCTTTCTATATTATCTTTCTACCACATTTAAATCTGAAAAGTGTTTCTAATAAACCACTACATCATATCTCAATTCTTATTGAATGAGTGTATTTGGTTTTATGGGATTTGGCAGACCCAAAAAATCTTAGATAGGTAATTAAGAAATAATATACCATTATATACTATACAAACAAACTGCATTGCTGAAAATCACCCACTAGCAAAGAAGCTCCATGCAGATATAAGGTCAAAAGAAAATGTAATAAATTATCACCAGAACCTTCCCCTAAACAAGTTAAAAAACAAAAAGTGTTGAAATGTATCACTTTACTCAGCAGCAACTTACTTGCAAAATAATTAGTTAGCAAAATGCAATATAGATTAAAAAAGAATGTGTCCCACAAAGATTGGAAGCAAGTCATATTTATAGGAAAATATCCATCCATCAATGGCTTAGTTTGTCTTGATGATTGGCATGTCGGCAATAGTCACAAATGATGGTGGTTTGCTTGATGACATCACCCACAAGTACATATAGTCCTCAAATGATGAAGACACTGAGCAGAGTGTCAAAACATTGAAGAATTACTTTTCAAGTAACATTTCTAAAATTAATAAAATAAAAAATAAAACTTCCTAAGCCAGTGTAGCATTAACTATGTTGGATTTTCTGGTTTTATCAAATTCAAAAATATTGTGTTATAGAAAATCCTAAAGCATATATGTTGGAATTTATTAAAGACTTGATGAACTCGCGCACAACACAGATGAATTACCCCTCTCTGTTTGAAGACAATAATATCAAATCATTGTTTGGAATGCTTGATGTTACAAATTCTGGATATATTAAATATGAACAATATACACAAGGTGAGAGTTTGACAGTTAGATTTCAGCGAGAAGATCAGAACATATTAAGTTGCTTGCTTATGTGGCATTTTAATGTGACATGTTTGACAATATGTACAGTACCAATAGAAATGTACACAAGCCAAATTGTAGAATACCATGAAACATATTTTGTAATCTTAGTGCTACTACTTTAACCTAATTATCAAATGTCTTGTCAATTATTATTCAAAACCTTCAATTCGAAGCGAACCATTACTGACAAAATAGGCGACGATATAAATATCTTTCAACTGTCAATATCAAATATTTTGAAGTGATTTATTGCGATATATATATAGAATTTAAAAATCATAAAAAAAAACAATTGGATGGGTATTTTAAATTTAAAACGAAATGAACATTTTTTCATAATTTTTTCCGATAATTTTATGAATGTAGCACTGAAAAATCTTGGAATAACAGATTTTGATCGAAATCCAGTTGGTCAAGCTTCTGATGAAATAACCCTGGATGTCTTTTTAAGAGAGGCGTAAGTCATTTTCTCCATTATAATGTTGAACTTATATACACTTGTTTCTTTCTTATAATTAGTAAATGATAGCTATAACAGTGTCCAAAAAAGTAATGACCATCGAGATTGAAATTATTCGAACTGGTGAAAACCCCCCATCTTTCTTCATTTCCTGATGGCTGATATATTAACTATTATCTAATAGTAATCAGTATATACATATATATATGGTTGGTTAAGTGTAATTTGGGAGAACGTAGTTTTGCCAGTAGTTCATAATCTGGAGCGCCCGCGTCCCATGAATCCAAAATGTTTTAAGAAAATCTATACGATACATCTACGTATACAATACATTTTACACCTCTGAACACCATTCTATCACGCATTCTGTGTTATTTTTATAGGAAGCGAGGCTTATCGAAATCATCTGCTACTTTTTCAAATGATTAAAGTCTTGGGCCGCATCATTTCAACATCTTCGTCGTTGTTTCCCACGAAGCGGCACGCGTGATCTCGAATGGTGATATAGTAATGCTTTGTTTATTGCGAAGAACTGAATGGAAAACAATGTTCCGATGTTCTAAGAATGTTCTTAACATTTCGTCACGGTATTTTTCATTGCACATGACAGTTACTTTTTATGATCAAAATATATAGGATCAGAGATATAGTTGCATATAATAATGTATATAATAGTAACATTTATAGAAAGTAGGAAAACAAAATAGTTTTTACGGTATAGACCAATATCAAGACTTTGTCTCTATCGTTCGGTGAAATCATTTCAGCGTGATTCACAATTTTATTTTGTCAATGGAGATCATTGTCTTATGTACATAGGTTGTTGCATGTGATATCAAAGTTGACATTTTTGTACGAGTTGTGCATTACGCATTTATTGGTATGTGTTGTTTCGTAGAAAGGTATACGTCATCGTGTGTATGGAGGAGCATTATTATGTATGTTAGATCTTCAGCTCTGAGCAATATGTTAGTTATGTTTATGAACATTTTTACGTCTTATACTGTATGTTTGTACACTTGCAATGAGTACGAATGACGATTATGAGCTGTCTTCATTAAAAAATACTATATGATATCAAATGTTTAATATGAAACGTTATTAGTTTCGCAGTAATTTGATGGCGTGTTATTCTGCATCCTTCTTCAAGGTTCTTCCTGGTTTGAAGAAGATATTTGAATGTTAGTTTCTACTTCTTTATGGGTCCTAGGTCTAATAGGGCAGAGTATTATACTGTTAATTAGCATGTAAAATATCTAAGCTCAATCATTCCTCACACAAAGGAGTCCAAAACAATACACCTGTTACCCAGTTGAATTGTACCGTGACAATGATGACGTAATCTATTGTCTTGAAATCATTAGTTTTGCGTGAATGAGTAAGTTCCAAAAAAACCGACTTTTGGGATGATTAGAACTTGAATAACAGATAAACGCACACTGTGAATGGAGTTGATATTCACGCCGGCTTTTGTTAGAAGGACATTGCTAATGTTTGCACGGTGAAATTGATTTCTCATATTTTGCGCGGGAAATGTGGATGTCGCAATATTATGTAATATTAACACGTGTTGATCACTCGAGGAATTCACCGCGTGTTTTACCTTCCTTTCTCGCCATCGAGTGTATATTAGGCTAACGAGAATGACTGAGTCGATGCTCAAATGTGGCGTTTGCTGGAAGAAATTCGAACACCGCGTAGCATTAAATGACCATATTAAATTAATCCACAGCGGAGAAAAGCCTCACAAATGTCGCGTTTGTAACGAATTATTCCGAGATTCCAGTACTCTGAGAAAACACAGAAGGATTCATAGCAAAGAAAAGCCCTTCCATTGTGATGTCTGTTTCAAAAAATTCAATCAAGCGATATCATTGAGAGTCCATGAATTGATACATGATGGTCAAAAACCATACAAGTGTGATGATTGTGATAAGGCGTTTGGTGACCCAAGCACTCTTAGGAAACACAGCAGAATTCACAGTGGTGAAAAACCATTCCAGTGTGATGTCTGTACGAAGGAATTCAACCAATCTGTATCATTGAAGCATCATAAAATGATACATGATGGTCAAAAACCATACAAGTGTGATGATTGTGACAAAGCATTCCGAGATCAAAGTACTCTCAGAAAACACAAAAAAATTCACAGTGGTGAAAAACCATTCAAGTGTGATGTCTGTAGCAAGGAATTCAACCAATCAGTTACTCTTAAAATTCACAAACGTGTGCACACAGGGGAGAAACCATGCAAATGTGATGTTTGTAACAAGCAGTATGCGGACCCCAGCTCACTATGCCGTCATAAACGCACTCATGAAAAAAAAGAAAATACACCACAATGCAACACTACTGATAACACAAGTCAACCTCAACACTGTGAAGAAACAGAAACAGAAAATGAAAGTAGAGACAAATATTGCGTATGTAGTGATAAAGGTGATTCAAGTAATAAAGCACTGGTTGAAAATCACAATACAACAACCAAAGGTATGTCTAGTTCCTCTGTGTCAGAAGATCTGGAAATTAATAATGTTGAAACATATCAAGGTAACATAGAAGATGCTGAAAATGAAGATCAAATCATTGAAAAGTAAGGGAATGTATCATGATTGCAGATTATGCTCACTTTATGGTTATGATCTATAAATTTTGTGTTTTCTTTTAACCAATATATGTGACAGGTACCATTAAAGGTTCATATTAATAATTTTCAATCTGTTTAAATTAATTCAGATTTGAATAAGTACATTCAATAACATTCAGGTCATTGTGTTTAGTTCATTTTTGTAAATTTGCACATGGGCATAGATATTTGATATTTTTTTATGAGAAATGGTTATCTACCAGTAATTGACACATTTTTACTGCAGATTTCCTCTCTTGAACATTTATTTCAGTACTATGCATGCATTTTGATGGTGGCATAAAACAATAGTACTTACCCTTATAAAGCAATAAATATATTGATTATTTAAAGATGATCCACAATATTGAATACAAACTCTGTTATTCTATAAATAGTTCAGCTATTTTTTCAGGATAAGTTTATTATGGCTTGGCTCTATCTAACATATTTTCCTTCGTAAAATTTTTGATAGCTTTTGGTTATAAATTGCATGAAAATCATTTTGTTCTCACTGTGTGCACATATTGCATGACTTGCTTTCTATAGTAACCAAATAGCTGGCAACTAAATATGCTGTAACAAACAAAATATACTGTCTTCTACTGTAAAATATATTGTGAATCATCTTAACATAACTTAAAAAGCTTCTTGATTTATCATCTAAAATTATAAAGTTACATGATTTAATATATTATATAGCCATTAAATAAATCTATTCATATTCTGTTCATATTATTATAAGATTGTGCGTTGTCTTGTTTTCTTTATGAATATTATGGAGGGTAACAATAATTAAAGCGGACATGAAGACCGTTCTGCGCATGGTCAAAGAGTCACGTCTTTGGTTTCGAAATACAATAGCATGTTGATACGGTATTTAATACGTAATTTATTAACCATTAATATGACAGAACTCGGCCGCCTGACGATATCACTTTGAGTTCCGCCATATGAATGGTTACTAAATTGATGGTACTTTATGTTGGTCGATACGGTACTTTAAGTCAGACAATATTTCATTTTCTAAATAATAAAAACAAACTGTTGAAGTATGGCATAGAAACTCTTAACATATGCAAAACGACTTTACCCATATATGAACCCGTTTGGAAACAAATATTATCCAAAATGAAAACGCAAGATATGAGGTAATGGGGATACTTGCAGTCATGAACGTCTTACAAGATACGTGTAACAAGACCGTCATCACACAAGTATGTCTGTCATAATGCACGTGCGGCAGTTGTCTTTATTTTTTTTTCTTACGAATTTCTTCTTATGAATAAGCCCACTTTAATGTTATTCCCGTCGACTTCAGGTGTTTGATAAATCCACTGGCTAAATTTATCATGAGCCTGAATAACTCACAAGTGACGATATAGCTAGAACCAGTTTGAACAGTTTGAACAATAAATCCATAACCGACCTGAACGACCCTCAACTACATTCAGTGACAAAATGAACTACTCATGAAGTTCAACTGTGGACTCATTTTCGTTCATCCGTTCTTTTTTGTCACTGATCATAGTTACATCTGAGAAATCCGGGGTTTAATAAGAACGTAGAAATTTTCATCCGACATGATTATTTACCCAACAATCGGCTTTACTTTGATAAACGAACTATCTCACTTTCCACAGTTTTTACAAGCAGTAGTTCGCTATTGAGCACTGACCTATAATATAAATGTTTACTAAGCTCATGAAATTAGTGACTCCCTTCCCATATGATAATTCCCATTAAATTACCATTAAATGTTTGATTCTCGGTTTCCTGTCATTTCGACATAATATATGTTACATATACAATTTTCAACGTAGTGAATATATTGATATATCTTACAAATCAGGCGTCGATGGCTCATTTGAAAAGGCGTTGTCCCTGAATATTTTCTTTTGTTTTCTGTCATTGTTGTTTACTGATCATGCGAGCCAGTCAAAACAACCAACGGATGTATATTTGTGCGAAATATCCAGACCATTGGAAAGTTTGCATTTTCACTAACAACATCAGCGGGAAAATGTTGATCAAACACTGCACCCTCATTGGTCATTCATTGTGAAACGTTGTTTGTTGTTTAAAACCAGTTGCCAGTTGGTCCGGTACTTCATATCCCACATGACTAGTGTATCTAATATTGTTATCCCGTGAAGTCAGTGAAGAGGAAAAAAAACAATAAAAAAGGAATTGACTTGATTTGTATTCTCAATGGACCAACGGAATGTGATCAAATATATTGATAACCTAGGTAATTTACATAAATTCACCTCTATATAAATGTGAAAACTAGACTGTGCCATTCACAACAACAACGCGTCGACCGGCACTAAGAAGACAGCACTGCAGATTCCGAGAAGATTGAAGTATTCGAAAGATGAAGAGTTGTCAGCTTGTCTTTGTCATCTTAGTTCTACAAATACTCCATATTGTCAACTGTCAGTACAACTACGGTACTTTTTTTATATATCAATAACTTCAGAAATGCATGTAGTCAGTATAGCTACATGTTTCAACAATACAGCAAATATTCTGCATTTCGCAATTTCGGATGCTAGTAGTTTTATCTCGTTCTTACCAAACACATGTGTTTTGAAATAAATATATTTAGAAGGTGATGCCAGAGGTGTGATGATTGAAAACCTTTCTTGCAAAAATGGGGGTTTAGAGTTAGACGGAAAATATCGGAAATGTTCTTGTTCAGTTGGTTATAAAGGTTTTGATTGTAGTCAGAAAGGTTGGTTATATCTGTCTGTCTTCATTATAAAACAATAGATTGAAGCGAGTTTCGGTCAGTTGACTTACATATTTCGCATTGCAATATTGATAATCTTGTTGCTGTACAACAGTTAAAATTTCTAACTGCCATGATTGATTTATAACCAACTAATGGATTAGCTTGAATAAGTCAGCCACATGCTTTTTTACAGCAAACATGTTTCGACATCATCAGAACAATGATTACGAGAATTGCTTACGTAACTTACTCGTAACCATAAATTTCGTATTTCTCGTGTTACCAATATATTTCATCAGTTCTCTTGCGCCAAAACTTGGCAAATACGATAAATGGTAGAATAAAAACTTGATTATTCTTGACAATTTCCTTTTAGTTGGTGTATGTGAAGGCAAACCTTGTAGGAATTCGGGCGAATGTATAGAGTCGGAGAATGGTACATTTTATTGTCAATGCTCAGAAATGTACACAGGATTATTATGCGAAAAACAAGGTAATTGATCCAAATTAAAACATGTTTGATTGTGTAGTGAGTTATTTACCCCAAGCTCAGCTTTCCTGCTGTAGTAGAGTTTGTTTAAAGCGCTGAGCTTGATTAATCGTAACAATGCTCAGCGGTGTGAATAGTCTGCACGTGCAAGGCTTACATTTTATGGAACATTCCTATTTTCTCAAATCAGGCTAGATATCATAACAAAAAAAATTATTGATTTGCCATACATATTTCTTTTTGAAGAAATGAGATGTTTAGGTGTTGAAAGACAACCATGCACCAGTACCTTGATTTCATTGAATTGAATTGAATAATTCTAGTTCGTCCTTGTGACAGTCAACCATGTAAAAACGGTGGTAATTGTTCTGATAATGGTATCAAATGCTTCAAATGTCAATGTACTACTGGTTTCAAAGGATCAGATTGCTCAGAAAAAAGTAAGAATTTTATAAGCACCAATCTTAGATCAAAATCCGTATTCGGAATGCTGTTATATGGACCTTCAAAATAACCACCTTTTTAACACCGGTCAATGTTCTAATGTTTAAAAAAAACAAATTCACCATTCTATGTGTATTGCAACATTGAAACAGATGACAAAAGAAAGTTATGCAAGAATGAAGTGAGCCTTTCCTATTGAATCAGTTTCACACTTGTCATGAGATTGTTTTGCCTACTTTGCAAGGGATGACTGATTTCATGTTCGCTGGGCCTTTGTTGTTACATAGACACATCTGAAACCTACACACCAAACTAAATCATCAAAAGGCTAAAACACGCATAACAGACTATTATTCCCGGGGTTTAGCGAGAGCTTCTCTTATTTGGGAATATAATGCTAAAGTGCAGTCATTTATGTGAATAATTTGTTTAGTTCTACCATGCGAAATATCACCATGCAAACATGGGGGAATCTGTTCCAATGAAGATAACGGCGATTTCAAATGTACTTGTCGCAATGGTTATCAAGGGAAGAAGTGTGAAATGAAAGGTACTAAAAGTCATTTATATAACGTAATCGGGGGTATAGTATTTGATAACACTTTGAAAGAACCACAATAAAATGCACTTTTCTTCATTTCCTAAATGGTGTGCGCTCAGTGTCTGTTTCAAGATAGCATTTTACATTCGCTGCGTCTCCTGACCAGGAAAACTTGTTATGTCATGTTATGTTATGTACATATTATATTTCTATTTCAGATGCTCTTCACACATCAAAGATACTAAACAATGAATCGCAATACATCAAGCAACTTTCACAATGGGTTGGTGGTGAAACTGCCTGGAAATTATGTTACAGAGCTAGTGAAAATGGTTGGAGATCCAAGGATTTTCATTCTCGTTGTGATAATAAAGGAGCAACACTAACTATTATACGTTCTGGTAATAATATATTTGGTGGATACGCTGATGTATCTTGGGGAGGTAAATTTCACCATCTAATTAATAGATGGTTTGTGAAAATTAAGCAAATTCAGCTTTATCATAGAGACTAGTGTCTATCTCATTGGCAACAAGTTTGTTTTTATCCATGATCAACCAATCAAGATAATCGACCACAAAGGCTGATTCCTTTTTCGTTCGTATCGTAGCGAATCATGACGTATTCCATATTAATGTAGGACTTACAATTCAAAGAAATACGATACGAACGAAATGGAAACCCGAATAAATTGAAAGATCTTTCGTATTTCGGATAAAAAATGGCGGCTTCTTTATCTGGGAACAAATGCCCCGACTGCAGGCGCGCTGTGTTTAAAGATTTGCAATGAACTTAGTAACATTATTCGTCGTATTATTAATCAATTTCCAAACAATACCTGAACGTACCACGAAGGGTCCCTTATAGTTATTTGGAAAAAACCCCATGTGACAAATAAGGTGAATGATCTTGTATATTATGAGATCCAGAATGAACTCAACAGTCAGCACGACTATTTGCAATTTTTGACAAGTTGCTTTTTCCCTTCAATATTTTACGTTCCTATATATATTTTGTCTGCAGGAAACGCTGGTTACAGAACGTCCCCAAAAGCTTTCCTATATTCTTTACGTAATAAAGACAAGGTTCAACCATATAAAGCTGAAGTTTACAGATACGAGTCAAGTGCCGTCTACACTCATCCTAATTATGGTGTCACATTTGGAGGAGGACATGATCTTTATATTCGAGACAATGCTGGTTTATCATCTGGTTCTTATTCCAATTTTGGTTATAGTTATAAACCACCATCTGGTTATAATTATGGTACCACAAAAGCAAAATCGTTCTTTGCTGGTGCCTACAACTTCATTCCAAGTGAAATTGAAGTTTATCACAAGTTAATCCAGCTATAAATCAGTAGTTTGTATAATCTTGTTAATAATTTTATTTATACATAATTAGCTACACAAATCAAGAGAATTGATTCAATACATTCATTCATTTGTTTATTTATTTATTTCTGTATATATTTCTACATAGACACTCAATTAAATTTATGTATTTAAAAATTGGTAAAAGAATAATAGTAATAAATATTTAGTCACAAATGAATTGTTTATTTTACAAAGCAAATGATGACAGAGCAATGAACATGGGACAAATAAGTCCAACATTAATAAGTTTTATTGTATTTTTAACAAGTTTCCAAACCATCTTCTAAATAAACTGTTATGTAAAATTCAAAGCACTTACGCGTATACACGAAATTATTGTATTTTCAGTAAATTACATTGGTATTACAAAGTTAAAGAAAATGATAAGATATTATCTTCGCAAATATCTCCTCACAACGATACTTGGTATAGCTATGACACCACATATCAGAACAGCACCAGCTACATACTTCGGAATCTTCCAAGCCATTTCACTAAAATCAATAGCTCTCTCCATTGCTTTTATATACAAGTCATGTACGTCATCATCTGACGAATAATTATCATCATCCGAGTTGTCGACGTCATTGACCATAGCAACGTCATCAAATGTACTCTCGTTTCTGAAGATACTTGGCGGTTTGTTGTGTGGTGTAAAGTCGATCACGTGCACGTTCGCTGGACTTCCACCTTCGAGATCGCCGTCGTCACGTGACGCAGTAGCTCCGTCATCATTCGAAAGTTTGACTGGTCCACTAATCATTGGTTGCCAAGGAGACGTGATGCCAGCGTAGTTGTCGTCATCGTTATCGTCATCGACGTCTGACATTTGCGTCATTTTTCTGTAATCTTCAAAGAAGTTATCAATGTAGTCACTGTCTTCTCTGGATTCGTCCGAGTTTCTCACGCAATTCCCAAACTCGTCTAAGTCACAGCCGTCACTTAGTAGTACGCTATATGGGTCACATGATGCCCATGCCAGGTCAAGATGTCCAGATT
>FXAL01018472.1:0-10606 GCA_900177555.1 Renilla reniformis
ACCTAATACCGAGTAATTTCATCAAATCATAATTAATCCAAAATCCTAGTATAAACTGATTCAAGGTTATCTAATGGGATTGACATTTTCAGGTTGGAGCCGAGGTCATTGAATCAAACAACAATGGTAAAAGAAAACAAAGAGAATGAACAAAACAGCCATATATATTCTTCAATGGTCATTGTCACCAAACTACAGCTACTTTGAGCTGGGGGACAGGAAATCCTCCGAAGAAGTGATCATCTTGTACTGTCATTGATTGTACTTATAAACTAGAAAGAAAATCTTACCTATTTAAATTGAAAATATGTTTATATATATGTAAATTTTAAAAATGAGATAAAACAATGAAATTATGGCTTTTTTCTGTAAAAAACCTCACTTGGGTTAAATGTTTCCAAAATATAGATAGGTATTAAAACTAAACCCGTTTGCCTTTTATAAAACTGGTCTTCAAGCAATGTCTTGATATCTTAAACATAGGTAGGTGCCTAACTGAAATATATACAGGGAAGACTTTCAAGGATTTTCAATTTTAATACAATAAGCAATAATTTCATCACAAATAAAACATTATGTTGCACAAAGGCTTATCTTGCAGAAAAAATACAGTTGACTAGATTAAATAGGAAACTTTATTCAAAGGTTTGCAAAAATGAGACAACAATGCTTTTCAATTTTGCATCACTTTCTGGTGTTAACTGGCCATCTTCTCTTATGGTCTTCAATAATTCCTGCTGCGTGCTTCGAATATACTTCAAGAAGGCAACTTCAAAAGCTGTTACTTTAGCAGGATCTAATTTATCTAAATGACCACGAACACCAGCATAGATGACAGCTACTTGTTCTTCAATTGCCATTGGGACTAGAATAGATACAAAACCTTTGATTAATATAACACATTTAGGGATAAACCACTTCCTTATCAATCATATAGTCTAGTGTCTATAACTACTTAAAGGACAAAGTTTTGTTATGGAAAAGTTGGAATTTAAGGTAATCAGTTTAAAGTAAACACCATTGTGGCTGGTGTTCAATGGGGATATAATGTATGAAACAAAGGCAACATAATGCCCAGTTGCAGTTCTTTGAATATCTGGCAAACAGTCATATAGACACAACCAAGGTAGTTGGTATTACCATATTGGCCTTGTTTTAGTAATTCAGTTAAACGAACACCACGGTTCAACAAGGCTTGGGTGGAAGCATCAAGATCTGAACCAAACTGAGCAAAAGCCGCAACTTCTCTGTACTGGGCAAGCTCCAGTTTCATTGTACCAGCAACCTGAATAAAAGTTTGTCATTTTAAGTTTCACATTAAGATATTTAATAAATAACTAGTCATATATGTAGTCAGATATTTAATAAATAACTAGTCATACAGGTATGTACCTAGTTGATTAGATTTTCAGTTGAATAAAGATTAAAAAATATATAATATTTATGATGGTATTTTACCTGCTTCATAGCCTTAGTTTGCGCAGCAGAGCCGACACGACTCACAGATAAACCCACATTGATAGCAGGACGGATACCTTTGAAGAACAACTCTGTTTCTAAGAAGATCTGTCCATCTGTGATTGAGATCACATTAGTTGGGATATACGATGATACATCACCAGCCTAAAATAATTGCAATAAAAAGTTTTTGTTAAAAAATGGAAATTATAAAATAAACCAAACAAGTACTGCACTTACCTGAGTCTCAATAATTGGAAGTGCAGTCAACGACCCTCCTCCAAAATCATCGTTCATTTTCGCCGCTCGTTCAAGAAGACGTGAATGCAGGTAGAATACATCACCGGGATAAGCTTCACGACCTGGGGGTCGTCGTAGTAGCAGAGACATCTGACGGTAAGCTACAGCTTGTTTTGATAAATCATCGTAGATAATCAGAGCATGTTTTCCGTTATCTCTGAAGAATTCTCCCATAGCACAACCAGAATATGGAGCTAGATACTGGAGAGGTGCAGCGTCTGAAGCTGTGGCACTCACAATAATTGTATACTTCAATGCATCTATAAAGAAATAAATCATTTTGAAAACCATTTAATGCAGCATAGACCAACTCCTGACATTTTCAACATCCATTTTTCTCAAAGCAATGCATTCAACTCACCAGCGTTTTCTAATCTTTTCATGATCTGAGCAACGGTGCTCCTTTTCTGACCAATAGCAACATAGACACAGTACAACTTTTTCTCTGGAAAATAACAATTTTTCTTTAATTCACTGAGAAAACAGAGAGACCTATTGTGTAGTTTATACTTACTTTCATCACCTCCTTCGTTGAATCGTTTCTGGTTGATAATTGTGTCTATAGCAATGGCTGTTTTACTACAGAATAAATATTCATATTTGAGGTTTTGATTTCCCGTCAAATTAACCAAGTTTTAATTATTGCATCAATTATTCTTTCTAACTATTCCACGCTTTTTTGTTGAATAAAAAACATACATCGCAATATTTTAACACTTGGAGAGATTGCTATTTATTTTTTAATGACATATTGTCATTTCTAGATTATTTTTTTTGGCACAATATCTTTTCACATAGTTCATTTAATATCCCAATGCAACATTTTCCATATTGAACTTACCCAGTTTGTTTGTCACCAATAATTAGTTCTCGTTGTCCTCGGCCAATGGGTACCAAACTATCCACAGCTTTGATACCAGTCTGCATGGGTTCTTTCACAGATATACGGGGAATAATACCTGGGGCTTTTACCCCAACCCTCATCCTGCCTTTAGATGTTATAGGTCCCTTGCCATCAATAGGGTTTCCCAAAGCATCAACAACACGACCCAGTAACTCTTCTCCGACTGGTACATCAACAATTGCACCAGTTCTTTTAACAATATCACCTTCTTTGATAAGTTTATCATTACCAAAGACAACTACACCGACATTATCAGGCTCCAAGTTCAGCGCCATACCCTATGCACCACAAATGACCATTAATGCCACCTATATTCCCACATAACCCTTATCATATAAACCTGTTTCCCAATAAGCCTGCACTCCTCTGAAATAAGCTGTTCTCTTTAATAAGATCCTCCCTTAACATCATACTGTCTAATTAACCTCTGTCTCCGTTAAGCTATCAAGATCAATTCTGTGGTTTTGACAGGTCAGAAATGTTATCTCCTGTCCCAATCTTGAAGATAACCGAATACCAGATATATACCTATATTAGGGTCCCTCTCCAATCAACTCTGTCAGAAACCATGAAATCAGGGGTTACCTCCACCCACCCCTGGGGGCTGAATGCCAAGAATGTAGTATATCATGAAAATAAGGTCACATCACCATGTCATACCTTCAATCCACTGGAAAATTCTACCATCTCATCAGCTTGGATATTTTTTAGACCATAAACTCGAGCAATACCATCACCAATAGAGAGAACACGACCAGTTTCCTCAAGTTCAGCTTTTGTTGATGTCCCCAGAATGCGTTCTTCCAAAATGGACGACACTTCAGCTGTGCCTTGAGTATATAAATATAATAACAATATCAAAACCTCAATTCATATGAAATCGACACAATTTCGCTCTCTTTATTTACCTGGCCCAGCCCAGCATGCATTTGTCGTAGTAAGGTGACGTATGGCGGGATTTACAACGGCAAGACTGCCTCGTAGATTCTACAAGAGGAATACCCCAATTTCACCAGGTTTTACAATCATTGTTCAATACTGTAAAAGACTATGGGAACATGTACATTTTTGTACATATTTACAATATTGTACAATTCTAAAATACTTTGTGAAATATATAGTAATATTTGTCTCAAAAATGTTTTCTATCAAAGGGGAACCCATTATCTAGTTAAAACCAGTGATTAGCCAATATAATAAATCATATCACCAAAAATGTCATTGTTCAAAAAAAGGTGTACAGTACATTGCTATAACAGTTATTACAACACATTCAGGATAATTATTAAAACTGAGAAAATAAATGACAGGGACGTTGGAAAATAGATTTCGTTATAGTGTTAAACATATGGATATGGACCAAGTAATTTCCTCAGTATATATGGTAGACGAGATCACAGATTTGCGCGCTTATAAGACAAGGAAAATTGCACAAGTTTTACACTTTGGTTTCCTTTACACTTACCCTTGCCGCTGTGCGCCCTAAAGTACGGATCAACGAAGAACTAAGGCGTGTTGAAAGCATTTTTAAGTGATATTTTCTATCGCTGCTCTCTACCAAAACCTTTCACGTTGGAGAGAAATGCTGCCTGATCACGTGTCACCTTTATTGCGCATGCACCAAACACGGCCGGAACACTGGGTGCCAAATTAAAACCCGCGCAACGAAAAACTCGCGCGAAGCTTTGTTTACATTTGTGTTCTAACTACTTCCGGTTGGGAAAAATCATAAAAGTGCAGATAACTATCATTTTCTATGATTTATTACTGATTTTTTTTACAATACGATGAAAATGAGATATATTTCCCGAACTTTGTGTGAAATTTTGTCTTTTAGTTGGGAATTTTAATACAGAAATCCCCAGAAATAACATGACGTCGTTTTTTATAAATAGACCATTATTGCACAACGATGGTATAATTTTGTTTTGGGTGTATTTAAAAGGCAGAAATGCAGATCTAGGCATATTTTAATAGAGTTTCTAAACTGAGGTTGATAATCTAAATATGGCAGGTAGTAATTCAGCGTCGAATATTGACATTTCTGACGAGTTTGACTATGATGAAATGAAATTTGACAGTTACAAACAAGCTTGTTCAGACTTGTTCGATTTAACAATTTGGTACAAAACTGCAGGTAGACCTCTCAACGAACCAACCTATATGTATTAAGTATTGCATCAGAAACTAATTCTAATTATTATTCTTATCTAGAAAATCATTCTCATAAGATTTCCAAAGCTGTGGTTATCAACTCAACTAACAATAGACTCTGTTTATTGGAGGATTTTCTGAAAACTGTCAAATTCAAGAAACGTGTGACAGATCTAGTTGTTGTGTCTGAGATAGAAAGAGCATATAAGAAATTGGAAGAGTGTGGCGTACATTGTGAAGTCTTTAATAAATGTATATGTGTGTTCTACATCGCAGGTGTATGTCGATTTGGTGATAAATGTTTTAACAGCCACGAGATAATATTGGACAGAAATATTCCATTATTTGGACCATCGCAGAAGATGAGAAATGAAGGAGCAGAGACGAGGGGTAAAAAACCAACAGTTACTTCATCAATACAGAAAGCAAAGAAAGTCCCGATGAAAACTGCCACTGATGTTATCCATCGCATACAATGGGACCAGGAATTGAGACCAGAAGATTTTACTGTAGGATATTTGGACAGATTTCTCGGAGTAGTTGAGGACTGTTTCACATCATTTGATTGGGAGGATGTGACATCATTGGATGACAAATTATTGGTTATTCCTCAACATAGGATACAGTATTTTAAATATTTAGATCAAATTGTTTGGGATAAGCGTAAGAGATTAGACCTTGTATTCGGATCAACAGGATCCACTATGACTATAAGGGATATCATGAGACAAAGAGAACAGAAAGAAGTGACTATCCCAACACATAATTGAATAGTCCACTAATTTATGATAGCATATTTACCTAACAATAAAAGCTCAATAAAAGTTTATGCAGTGAAGTTGATATAGATCAGTAGCAATCTAGTAGTAATCAGTAAAAGCCTATGGGAATTGTAATATATTCCGGCACAGCCATATAGAGGGTTTGTAAAATGACGTATTATATCAGTTCAAACTGTGGCATTCACAACAGCTTAAATACATATTTTAGTTTGTCAGTTCAACAGAACAAATAAATTTTTCAATCATAATCAATACCATGTCATCTTAGGTACATTCAATTTCATTGCATTTTACACAAATACACAAGACTCAAAAAAGAAAAAAAATCTGTTGGATAATGAAGTGAAAGGGGATTACATTCAATGAAGTAGGAATCGAAAATTTGCTGAGATTTTCTCAGGATTGAATATGTTGTTATTGAAGCATTTAGTGTTGGCTGAGGTTTGAGTCAGGCCAAGAAATATATTTGTTGCATTTTGATATTTCCAATTTGTTATTTCCAAATCTATATAACTAAACATACTCACATACTTATTGAGGGTTAACTCTCAAAATATAAGCACATATTTCATCAATATTTTGCTACACAAAACAAATCCGTCAATCTTTATTGTTGTACGACACAAAGTTTTGGTTCAGTGGATTCTGAGGTGATTTCATCCATTCCTTCCTCAACATTTGTTTCACTTGAGATAATCTCATATTTGGGTTCTCTGCTTTCAAGACAGGTAAACGTTCTTCTTCAAACTGTGCAAAAGCAGCCTTTAGTCGCCTCTCAGGGTGTGCTTCAGCTTTCTGTTCAACAGTCAATACAGATATAGCATCTTCTACATTCCTTGCTTCAACTCCTTCGTTATCTGCTAAAGCTGTCGCAACCACTTGGTTGATATTTTCTTCAATGTTGTCTTCCACAACTGTTACATTCTTCTTTGCGGCTTTCTCCGCTTCAAGTTTACGTTTCTCTGCCACTTTTTCTTGACTAGCAATGATTTCAGATCTTGTCATTTTTGTCGACCCTGATGCAGATTTTCCCTTCAATTTTGATTCTTCTTCCTCTAGTAATACCTTTGCTTGTCTTTTCTTATCAAGTTGTTCAAGACGTTTCTTTTCTTTGTCTTCCTACGGTAGTAAAACACATTTTCCATGTCAGTTACTCTACCATACTTGCATATATATGATGTCGGGTCTATAACAACTGTATTTGGACTTATGGTCAAACATTGGGTATGATAATTAGTAAAGTGAAAAATTTCCATTGAAATAAATTGACATTTTTTCTATTACAAAAATCTGTAATTTTATGCAATAACAAACTTCCCTAAATGTTATTTATAATTGATAGAATATTTCTATTTTTTATTCATATATCAGAACTATTCCCAAAAACCTTTCGTTCCTTTTTCCTTGCCGCCATTTTGTCCCCAACTTCAAAACTTTCCCAATACTTGTCTTCAGTTTCCTTTTCTTTCTTTGCCTTTTCTGTCGCTCTCGTTTCGGCTCGTCGCGCCCTGGCTGTTTCAGCCTTAGTGTTCGTGCCTTGGAACTTCTTAGGCATCTCAGAAAATGCGAGAAAACTGATAAAATTGATCAAAACGACAAGACCATGGGAACTTCGTCAACATCCATATTTACAACAACATTCGGACAAGTTCCGAGCGTCTTCCGATAGTTGTCACTTCAAAAAAACCTCACAAAAATCACCCTCACAACTACTGAATAAATATATTATTGTTTTATTAACTCGATATTAACATTTTTTTATGTTTTCAGACGATTTAGTATTGAAAAAGATGCAATTCAAAATCGACGTACACTTACGAGCTTTTCCGATAGTGGCAAATTTATAATTTAAATTTTAATATTTTTTGTCTTGGTTAAAAACAATCATCTGAACAGCAATTTCCTAAAAATATTCATCAATTATGGTTGATAAGAAAAGTGATGGTGATAATGGGGTTATTGGTGATGGTACCCAAGATACTAGCATTACTACTGTCACCACCATAGCGAATGGTGACCAGGAAATGCAAGATGGTGGAATGGAGGAACCTGCCAGAGAGTTGACACAAACTGATCATCTGAACAAGAAGTTACTGGAAGCTTTCCTGTCAAGAATTAACACAACTAACCCAGAACAAATTTCATCAAATACAAATACAGACGTCGATTGGACTGACAACGGAGAGCCTTAATTAATCATACGATCTGTAAACTGTAATAGCTAAAATACCAGGAAACTTAACGTTCAAATATCTTATCTCAATACACTGTAACGATACGAAAAGAAACGAAAAATGTACAATACAACTGTATATTATGAAACAGATTTTGTATTGTTAAAAATTTATGCAAATTCATAATTTTTTATCCGAAAGGTTCACATTTAAAAGAAAGATGAAAATAATATTGATAAATAAAGCTAGCCAACTTTAATATAGTTGCGTATATTATATTTATAAAATGGTTATGATACAAAATGGTTGTATTTTACTTGGCTTGGGTAACCTATGCTCTTCCATTGACGTATTTTTGGCGGGAAATAATGTATCAATTAATAATAAACATGGGTGATCATTGTTCAGTTTAATAAATAATGGACGATGAACATGTAGAAGCTTCAGTCTTTGGCGAAGATGACGAAGATCTCTTTGCTATTCCGCCGCCATTGTCAAGCTTACCTTTACCACATGAATCTGGCGACATCGCGGCAGAGAATGGTGTGGTGGATTTAGATGGTGGCCAGAACGATGATGGTACAACCACCAGTGCCACCCAGGACACCAAAACAAAGAAGAGAGTGAGCAGACCACAGATTAAACTAGACGAAGCTAGGTAAACAATAAAGTATTATCAGTATCTGCCTATATCCATTGAAACTTAACTGAAACATTTCTATATATGGATATTATATATATACCATCTTATTTTGATGCATTCTATCAGACTAGCTTCGCCAAAAGGATTGTCTGCTTTGACAGAAATTGGTAAAAACGTCAAGTTGAAAGGCAAAGGGCATGAGGTATATACTTTAATGTAGCTGAATATTACCTATATACATACAGTTATATTATATTAGGGAAAGGTCTGTTTATAATCTATGACCTAGATTTAACCAGCTTTCTCATCCTTCAGGCCTCAGACTTGAATATGCTTCTGCAATCTTATGAACACTGGGCACAATGTCTCATGCCAAAATGGACTTTTAAAACAGTTGTAGCGCAGTGTGAAAAACTGAGTAATAAGAGAATAACACAGGTATTGATTGCTTTAATAGTTAACTGACATATATATTATTGTATGCAGTTCACTAATAATGTTCCTATTGTGCAGAACGAGCTACATCGTCTTCGTATGGGAGATTCTGATGATGTCTTACGTGATGCAACAGAGCATGAAGAAGCTGAAGTATCAGGTAAAATAAATCACACTTGATATATAATAAGTTTGTGGATATACACAATGTTTTATTTAATTGTTGAGCTTTCGACCTGTTAACTCACACCATCGTCAGAGCAATGTGAAAACACCATGTATCTACACATCATTTCATAAAATCAACATCACATCATTCCCATATAAATCCCAGTGCAATTCACAAATAGTGTCCTGGGTAAAACAATGAATAACTCACAATTTTCATGACACAACCTCTATTATTGCCTTCACCCAGCCTCTTTATATCCAAGGTGCAATAACTGAAGTACAAGAGAGAGAAGCAATGTTGGCACAATCACCTCAGGAGCAAATACCTGAACAAGTGATTGAGGAAGAAAGGACAACGCAACTGACGGAAGAACAAATGGTGAGAATTAGGAAGAACAGGGAACTAGCGATGGCTAGACGTGAAGCTTTGCAAAAAAGAAAATTATTGGCAGAGAAGGCTTTGCAAGGTAAAACTATTCTGAACAAATTGAAGAACACACAAAATGTTGTTGACATGTAGTTACATATGTTATTACCTATACCTAGAGCAAGAGAGCTCAGGTCAAAGTAGCCATATGACTACTGAAGCTGACAATATTGGTGAAGATGATGTATCATGTAATGTCCCCAAAACCACATCAAGTGGAGGGATTACACAAAATGACCACAAAATTGAGAATAATGAAAGTTCACTGATGGCTACAGAAAGCTGTGGTGTTCAAGAGATCGACGATATGTCCATGGTTAATACCAACATCAATAAACGATATCTCACGGAAGAGAATGGTGTTGATGAGAAAATACTACATAAGAAGTTGAGCTTAGATAAAAGTGATCAACATTGCAGTATCAACCAAGAGAGTGAAGAGTTTGATGATGCACAAAGTTTAGAGGAGGCAATGGATATTGATACAAAAATGATGGAAAATACTAACACCCCTGACAAACATGAGTATAAAGAAAATATAGATCAGAATGGTATAGATAAGTTGATCAGTTAACCCAAGATAATATTTACTGGGACAATGTTGGGGTAAATTGCTTGCAATGTTGGGGGGGGGGATTGCTTGCAATGTTAGGGAAAAAGATTAAATGATAGTTTTCTAGTTTTATTTTTGTAAGATAATTTAATAAAATATGACTTTTCCATTATGGTATTTCTCAACATTGGTACCCACAGGATTGACCAGGAGACATTTCTGGTATTTCACACAACATGGTTGATAGATGGTACATCAATTTCACCATAACCAAACAACTTTGCTGTTATTTCGCTGCTAGCCACTGTTGTATCCAAGTTTGTATATTTTCAAGATTAAGTTCCATATTTTCAACAGTGTTACTACAGCATTCATGAACTATTTCTGTGGAATAACTATCTCGTGCTTCCTCCAAGATTGTCTGGAAGATCTCGCATTCAATATTTTCCTTTATTTTCTTCTCAGCATACCCTCTTAGAGAAAATATAAACAACAGAATATAATACCAGCCCTTGAAATTCAGATTTTTTTACCGCGGCAAAAAACTGCCGCCGTGAATCCGTCATTTCTGTTTCACGGCGGCAATAGCAGAGTTTACGGCGGCA
>FXAL01018505.1:0-10959 GCA_900177555.1 Renilla reniformis
TTTTCAAAATAAATAATATTTCAATAGAACTGCTTCAATTAATATCAATCAAATGATAATTAAATATGTAATTGAGAGCCTAAATGAAAAATTGGTTTCCTTTACTTGACGATGATTCACATAAAATGATTTGTATTTAATTATTAGAAAACATCATCTTTGTAGGTGTATTAGAGAACCCAAGTTGAGAAAAATGTTGCCAAATCAGAAAAAGCAAATATTAATTTTTCCCTTCATGAATAAACCTGTTTTGACATCATTATTGTCAACTTTGGTGTCTAATAGGCATATATATGTGGATGCAATTTTCCAAATATGTTGCAAGTACAGAAATGACATATAGACAATTTAATTAGGTTGTCATTGATTAGGTCATTAGGATTTTGGGGTTGGTTGGTTGGAATAACAGGTATAATATGGAAGGAAGTAATAGGAACTGTTCCATCTTCATAGGTTTGTTGAGCACAAAATGGAGGAAATGATGTCAGGGAAAGAGATGTAAATTAGTACTCTGATTGAACTTATGAAGATGATGTTTCCCATCAACTACATGTAGTGTAAATCATCTTAAAATAGAACCTGAATAATCAATAAAAATGGGTTCAGACATTGAATGTTGTTCTACATATGTGAGCGGAAGTGATTCAAGGTAAAATGTCACACCTCTTTGAGACATATTATACCATATATGGTATAAATTGCGTGTAATTATTTTCAACACTGACCTGTCTCAATTCAGCATAATTTAGTAATTCGGGACGATGGCGATGAATCAGGGCACAGAAAGCCAAACCATCTTTGAAACTGATAATGATCAATTAATTTCACCGTTAGTTGTAGTTTTTGTGAGCGATGCAAACATCGTTTCATCATTGAATAAACGCGCTCGCGTATCAGGCTATTATCAACCAGTCAATGTATGTATGTATGTAGCTGGTTATGCATGTGTAGTAACATGTATACTGCATGGGTCTTACCTGCGATGGAAATTTTGCACGTTGACGTTCTTATAAGGCGCCGTTTTCCGCTGACACCACAATAATAGGCCGTCTTTAGAAGATAACTCTAAACCGACAGGCATATGTTTACATTGCGAGATAAAGGGCGACTCTTTGTTGTCACGCAAGAACGGGTTGTATTTTACCAATATTACCCTATATATATTCTACCGAGTCAGAAACGCACCTTCCACGGCGATATCTTGGATGGCGAAACGTAAAATGATCGTCCATATCATGCCCAATGTCATCTTCAAGTTACCATCGACGATTTCTACAGTTGTAGATCAATGGTAGATATTAATTAGAATATTATTAAACATTGGAAGGTGTTGCCGTTTGTTTATCCAAGTTCTATACAGTACCTTCTGCACCGATGGAGACCAGTTTCACACCTTTCGATTCGACAAAGTCCAACGCTTTTAACACATTTGCGACCTTGTGCACCCGCATTTTACCGCGCTCTGGTTTGGGAAGCCTCTCTCCAGATATGATTTCCAACAATAACATAAGTTTTAGGCCATCGCGAAAATCTTCATCTATGCTTTTTATATTCACATCACTCTTACGTAAGTGCGAGTTACACCAAGCCGTGAAAGTCTACAACGAACGTATATCGATAAATAACTCAATAAGTCGCATGATATACTGACTGCGACTCGTCATAAATTGCTTATACGTAGTGGAAACTTTTGGGGAAAACAAATATAATACATACCTTTTTCTGTTGGTTCTCCCAAGCTGGGTCCAGTAAACCTCTGTCCTCGTCATCTCCGTAAAAATACCCATAATATTCTTCTTCATCAGCCATTGTGCGCGATCTGGACAAGTTTCAATCACAAACACTTCAAACAGCAAGCGCAGAACAACCAGAGCAGGCGAGCAGAGTAAGCGCATAGTACCGGAAATCACGTGTCCAAGAAGTTCTAATGTATTCCAATAAAGGCGAGATTCGCTTATTGAGCCGTCGGAATTTGAAACTTCCATTGAACGTTGATCATCGATAATTCTTGGCATTTTAACATACGGAATTGCAACAAAGTAATGTTTGTTAACACCAAATATTCGTAGCACGCTAAGACTATAAAATGACTGTCACAAACCTAATATGAACACACGACATCTTGTCGTTTCTATAATTTGCTTGAAATGTCTAGAACTTGTTTCCAGGCAAGCATATTTTTGGTCCATTTCTTTGTGGTGTCTACCTGGACAACTGTTTATCGTTTTACGAAAAACATAGAATTCACTTTCATTTTGTTAAATAAAATACCAAATTTGGAGTATATTTATTTGTCGTTTGAGGTCGAGTAATATCACAGAAAATAAGGCTAAAGAAAAAAAAACACTGTCCCAATCGTTAAATTGTTATAGCATCGGTAACATTTTCAAATCACTGAATTTACTGAATATATTTAGTTAAGGGAAATTAAAACGCCTTCAATGGTTTAGAGTCGATATTGTCAAAGTTTACAGAAATAACATCACAGCGGGCTACGCAAATTAGTTCTCTGCTGTTTCAGCTAACGAAGTAGCTCAGTTTCACGTCACTTTTTCCACTTTCGATGCCGAATTGACCCAGAAACTAAATATAATACTTAGTTTGGCGACATTCCCGTCAACTTTTTTGAAGAATAACTCAATCTATATATATTTGAGGTATCTTCAAGGAATCGTTAATCGCATATAAGAAATCGTTTCAACAACGCGGAAACTTGGTAATGGGAACGCCTGTCACTACCACATTACATAATATATCGTAGGTGTGTTCACAGCACTTGACTGCACAGTACAACAACGTTGGTACATTAATAGACAATGACATAACTTTGCAACGGAAGAGTTTGTAAGTTCCGTCCGTGTGTGTACAAACTTTATATTTCTTCACTTATATCTTTAATTTATGAGGTTTTCCGTTCAACAACTAGGAATCTTTTAAAGTCTCTTAAAAATATTTCAATCGGTAGATCAATAATAGAAACTGACAAAAGGTTCAGAACGGGAAGCTCAAGGCTTCGTGTTCCGTGTGTAAACAAACTTGTCTCTTTGTTTTTGGAAGATTTCCGTTCAACAGGGAATCTTTTGAAGGTTGCGCTCACGCAAGGCTTTATTGAGGTATTCGCGATTGACATAACGGAAAGCGCTAAAAGATAAATTTAATTCATATTTATTTTCAATAAACTAATCATGTCACTCCATAAAATGTTTCAGAACATGCTAAAAAATAACGGTCCGTTCCTCGTGTTCCAATCATCCAGGAATCATTTAACCATCAGGAGTTGCTAGTGACCGCCAACTTTTTCAAATGTTCCATGAACACTTGTAAGCTGACGTCATCGGTCAACACGGGCGCCCCACCGGCATCTTGTCCCCACGCGTACATGTTGTTATGGGTCTGGGACGGGTTGACTTTAGACAATAGGAAACGTGCCTATAATATAGAATGAAAATGATATCCGAGTACAAACATCTCTGTGACCCCGTGTCTGAGTATGCATCCCCGAATAACCTTTCATATGCAATCTCACTTCATAACTGGCCAACAAACATATATGTCATGACCCTTGTCATCTGTTGTCTCATAACTCCAATTTGAAATGTGTTTCTATCTATTAGGATTATTGGACAACCTTTGTTGGACAAAATGACACCAAATCAAGTAAGTTTCTTTTTGCTACACCAGATAAATAAATCAAAATCTACGTCATTTCCGTCAACTTTACTTCCCAGTTAACGGACCCACCAACTAATGTATTATGAATCAAAAATTAAAAGTCTTTCAAATTCTCAATATATTTGCACCCCCCCCAATCCCCACTCGCTCGCTCACTCACTCACCTGACTTCCACCGTGGTTTGTATCAATGTAGCGCGGCATTGGAAAACGTGTCTGAAGAATCTCTTGTGCGTCATCTTTCGGAGCTTGTAACAATTGGCGGAAATTTTCGTGCTGTGGGTCATTCTGATAACCTTGTTTCTTCCATTGTGCTATTGTCTAAACAACAACAATACAGTGAGACTACTTTTCAGTCCAAAAAGAGCTAAAATATGACCAATTTAGAATTTTTTGTTGGCTTTTCTTCAGCTTACATCAATACAAAAATTTGTTGTTTTTTTCACTATGAAAACTCGAATTTATTTTTTGCTATCAATCTTATCCGAAAGAAAAATTGGATTTTGCTGAAAGTGTTTGACAGTTTCTCGAATTGCTATAAAAAAAACTAGGTACGCATTTTATGCACACGTTAATAAACGCTTAAACGTCGGAAATACAACTAATAAAACACTTCAGGATTATAACTCTCAATGCTGATCGACTTTTGAAGGGTAAAGTCTCGCGCGGTGTTCAGTCAAACCTAAGAGATCAGTTGAAAATTTAGTTTTCGATCATCGAATATCTCACACGAAACGTGCAGCAGAGTGATGACTCTCTGTCAACGAAGATCTCACAACCAGGGAAATCCCAGCATTATTTAGAGCTTTGTCTGACGTTGACCTCATCAATATAATTCATAGATTGCTGTAGGCATGACATTTCTAAGAGACCGCCAGTCCGTTTCAATCAACTGAACAATATAAGCTTACCTCGCCATGAAAGATTAACAGTTGAAAGAATGTGTCGAGCAGTAAAATACGATCGCCTTGTATGCTACCGCTGTCCAACAAAACGGGCTAACAACAAAAATAGTTAATACAATAGGTAGAGTCCCTATACGACCTATTTAGGGTTTGTTTTTATTGATTGATTGGGTGATTTCAGACGATTCACAATATATTTAGTCGGTGGAAAACGTCGTCTTATGTAAGTTTATTCAGCTCTGAAATTACCGGAGTGACGTCAAAATATAGAGGCCCATTCATGAGGCGAAACAAAAGGAAAATAATTTAATGGCCTATTTTGACGTCACTCCGTCAATTTCAATGCAGAATAAACCTATTGAGACGACGTTTTCCACAAACTAAATATATTGTAAATCATCGTAAAAAACCTGAAGAATCAATAAAGACAAACTCCGAGTAGCTCGTATGGGGACCTACATATATAATATATACACTAGTAGAGCCAGTCGATCCATATATATAGTTTACATGTGTAACTTATACGTTACCTCCGGAGGTCCGTGGAAAGAATATGAGTAAAGAATAGGTTGGATCATTATCAACGAATTTGTGACATCTTCGCGATTTAACACATGCCTAAATCGGTAAAAAATTAATCAACATGTCAAATCAAGTTACGAGATTTCCTAAACATCTTTCCAAAATAGGAGTTGACCAAACGTTAGTCAAGTCAACATGTCAAACGTGCCATAATGTTCCGTTGAATGACATACGTACCTATAATACGAAGTCTCGTCCGGACTATTATTGAAATACTGAAGGAATTGTGAACGACGTAAATGAAACATGAACTAAAAATGACAAAAAGTAACCATATAGACTAAGATGGTGAAATACTTGGAAGCGCTATTTCCTTCAAAACTTCTACGCAAAACAACACATGGTCACAGACGAGAAATAAGCAGAAATAAGCTCATTGGAGTCAGAAACTTGAAGTTTTTGTCCTCGCGCATGTCGCATTACGTATCTACATTATACAGGTTCTGGCTAGTCAATTGCATTTTGTAGCCAATCAAAACGCCGCGTTTGCTGTTCCATCATTATTCTGGCCGGTAATTTTCATGAAAATTGATGGACGAGTTGTACTATTGACCGAACCTTCTGTTTATTTCCTCTTCTGTGATAGTGTTTTCTCACTGGGAAATATTATTTCAGCTATGTCTGAAAAGTAACAGGTGTCTTCACTGGGCATTTTTGGCGACATTTTTTTGTACCCAAGTATATCTGCATGACACGATTCAGACGTTTTTTTTACCAATCAGGTCATTTTAGGACGATTCACAATATGTTCAATTATTGAGTTGAAATATAATATCATTCTTCCTTACTCACCTGTGGGTATAACGAGAAATTCTCTGAAAGTCGGAAGGAACTTGGATCTTCCTTGTTGAATTCTCCGAACTTCTGACACAAACGTATCAGCATCCTGTCAAGCCAACGGAGCACATCCGGGCCTTCGTCTGTCTCAGCGCGGAAAACAGCTATCCTGCTCATCATAACGCATGACGTCTCCTGATCAAAGCTCATTGCCACGTGCTGTAGGTTATTCGCATCCACCCAGTTCCGTGCCGCTGTCGTCACCCGTATACGCCGCTGACCGCTAGAGTGTTGATATTGTGTAATAAATTGGATACAGCCGCGTGAACCCTGGGGTACTGGTGCCGTGTGCTACAGTAAACAAAAAATAAGCGTGTACAGTTTCCTTGATAGGGACCACACCCTTTAAACGTGTGACTCCCATATCAACACAATGGACTGGAAACGAGATAGCAACTTCTCTGCGCATGCTCACAAGTTGCCTTGAAATTTCATCTGACAATAGCGCTGGGAACGTTAATACGAAATCGAAAAATTCCCAAAAGTATGTCGGCTTTTTTCCCCATAGTGACATAATAGATTTGTTATTATTATCAATTTATCTTGACAAAAATTTTCTAACGTTGAAAAAATCTTTTCCATACGTTTTCTACTTGGTGTTGCTTTTCTACAAAAAACATGTATTTATTGTGTTTGTGTTCAACTCAAATATAAACATACTTGATTGACCACTTCCAGGAATAATGCAAGAGTTGTGCCCGAATCGAAACCACAGAGTTTCCATGCCGATGTTCCACCAACGCCTATTTCCTGAAAGTGACCAGATATTTATGGGTGAGTAACTATAAATGGTATACTACTGCATATATAATTGTTTGCTCAGTCTGTGAGTGATCTCAGTTACTACCTCTGGGGATACAGCTTAGGTTCAGGTGCGTGAATAATCCATCAATTTAGAACTTACAGTCTCAGAAACATTAGCTGTCTTCCTGTCCATTGATATACATGGTCCAATACATCCAGATACATGTAGCTCCTTTGATGTCTAATGTGTGAAACCGAACACAAAACTGATCAATATCATTAAGTTAGTGACATAACTGACACAATCTTCAAATTCGAACCTTTATCTCTAAAGTACCGGTAAAAGCCATCTTATATTCGCCTCTAAGATCTTTAGAGAACATTCGTTGGAAAGTTTGCTTGAATAGAGCAGTGTTGAAGGAATCCCCCAACACCATATGACCTCTACAATCACAAATATATATAGGTTCAGTAAAGCAATAAATATATGAGTTCAGCAGCTCAAATGATAACTTACCCTGTCATATTGGGACAATACTTCATCTCATAAAGGCCAGTTTGATCGAGAGCACAGGCGAATATATCAATCACGTGACTATTTTCTGCAGCCCTATTGGACAGTGCTTCATAATGCTAGCAATAAAGCAAACACATACCCATTTAATAAACAGTATGCATTACCCAATCATATGTCCTATTAATCCTAATATACCTTGCATGCCTTTCGCATATACTGTGCATTGTCTTTCTCTAAGTCATGGTGAGATCTGATGGGATGCTTGAGCTCATTGTCAACAACCATACCTGGTCCCTGGAAATAAATTAATGACAGTTCAATATATACATAACAACGAGGCATGTATGATAATAGCTCAGTAGATAGCTTAATTCACCTGTGTACAAGGACCTCCAATAAATGTCATGATTCGAGCTCCCGTGTTAGGATATGTACACTGTAATTGATAGTAGGAAGAAAATTAGAAAGAAAATCCCATATGATATTGCTCACTATACTAATAAGATTTATGTGGAATAGAATTTGATACAAGCATCTGTATTTCAGGGCGATTTTATTCACTATTGATGTGTGTGTGTGTTTATTGAGCCTTTGTTTATCTATTTCCATTCAGTCTTTCTTCTAGAATTCAATGGTTTGAATATAGAGTGTTGTTTACCTCTAATAAACCAACAGCAATAGATAAAGCAGTGCCAATTGATCTCAAAGGACGTTTGCCAGTAGTCACGGGCCAGGGATCTTGCTGGAGCTCACTCAATAGATCAGTCAAGCTCATATCACATTTGTGTACTGGTTGTAAGAACCTGAAAGTGATGTATGTTTATCAATGAATCATACACAATTTAAGTGTTTGGCTAAACTAGAAACCTTATTAGGTATATATATTGGTTCTCACCTATTGAATATATCACTACCCTGAGGGGGCATTTGAGGCCGGCCTGGGGTTCCTGCTGTTTGTGGGTTTGGTTGTCGAGCTCCAGTCCCCAAACCAAGCATTTGCTATATTGCATACAAAACATCAAAGTCATTGCTAGGTCTACATACTAAGTGGCGAATATAAATTTTTAGGCATACTTGGATTTGCTTTGCATTAAAATCCTTAGTTCCCCGGAAAACATAACTCTTTGAGCAACCTTCACACCCAAGCTCGTGAACATGAACCTACAAAGGAAATCACCTTTGAAATGTATATGTTGTATTCCAAATACTGATTGTGGATATATGTGATAGTATTTTTACTTTCAATGAAACCATTCTCAAATATCATAGTTTCAACATTCTTGCATGTAATATTGTTTGAATCATAGTTCTCAAACTAGTGTTTACCATTTTCCCAAAAGTTATCAAACCAACTAGAGCATTTGGTGGCATCAAGCTGAGAGACATTTGTAAGGACTCCTGTCAACATATAGAGTTAGATGAGATTTGGAAAGTACATAGTATATAATTGTGCAATGTAGCATGAGAGCAAACCTTGACGGCTTGTAAGTCTTCCTCATCCATACAAGTATCAACAACCAACAGAAATATCAAGGGTCCTGGATTTCCACGCTACATATTTCAAACACACAAAGTTAATAACAATATCTGAAGCTTTGTATAGATACATATCTACAGTCTACCTGTAAGGTGTATTCAATAGTTGAAAACTGAGGGATTAATTCAGCTGGTTGATGTTGTTCACTTATACCAGCATACTGTGGTGGAAACTATGGAAAAAGATCATTATTACATGTATATCGCACATACACTAAATATTATATACATCAATATAAAATTTTATGGTAAATCTTGATGAATTGTCAATGCACTTTAAGTCAAATTAAGGAAAATTTTCATTAAATATTTTTCAATACTTACAGCATTACGTTGGAAACAGAAGTTACAATGCCACACTTTTGCTCTGTAATCAACTTGGCTGTATTGAAAAGAGATTATAATTATAGGAATTGGCGGAGTTTATTTATGTAGCAAAAGTGTTTATGAGTTGTGTGCTTGTATGGTATAATGGACATGGAAATGCAAAATATCTAGGTTGATTGCAGAGTATTTTATAAAGATTTGATGACAAAGTGCATTAAAAAGGTAATATGAGTGCATGCAAATCAATGTGCATTATGGTCTGATAATGCACACATGTTTCCCAAGCAGACTACATAACTTATCGCATTATGGTTAAGTTGCATTTCTTACCAGAAAGGATTCAATATAGCTTTACAGCTGTTACGGCTGCAAACAACCGGATCATAGCAAATTGGTGGCAAATCAGGCCTTTCTTTCAATGGTGTATACATACAACCGACAGGAACAACCTAATATTTCAATATAGTATATATGTCATTGTTTATCATATGGCAAGGGTAACAACAATAATTCTTCTATCGTTGATCCTAATCCTTGTTTTATCGCTGCATATTTGCTATTCCTTCCTTGCCATATCTTTTATAAATATGTTTTATGAATGATTTTAATTTCCAGTACAATTTGATACGTAAAACATGTGGGTATGTATTACTATATACTAATAAAACACCATATACTACAATATATTGTCCAAAGTTGGCTTACCATTCGCGTGGCTTCCAGACGACTCGAAGGCCATACATTCCAGCTAAACCGGAGACCATCTCTATCTTCGTTTTGTTGAATAAACTCCTGATAAGTTGTCATTTTCTCTGTTATTTGTTTCAACAATAAGTTTACTGTATATGTATATTAGCAAGATGACAAGATCAGCCACGTCGATGACGCTAATTGACATGCGCAACACTGCTAGTACTCAGACTCTCACAACAGATAATTGGTTTATTTTTCTCACGTAAATAATTGATAAACCAATTTAAAATCTGATTTGAATAGAAACAGTTCGTGGAAATATGTTTAACTTTGCTTTGTTTCAAAATTAAAGCTATTTTGAATGATAATTGTTTTGTAGTTATAAATTCTGGTAGTTTCGTGGAATGTTGGATCTTGGATCAAGCGACCATCTTGAAAACACGAGTCCCGGAATAACGCGGAGTAAGGGTTAGTACTTTTCTATTCTACTTTACTATTCTTGCATATACATGTGTATATATCAATGAAAATAGCTCGTGAAAAATATGGATTCTCGAAAACGCGATGGCTGGTCCCACATATTAATTATATATACTCCATAAACATTTATTGCTGCAATTTTGCAAAATTTTATCTCGTATTGTCACGACATTATATTGTACTATCACGACCGTCAGCCGATTTTCAGAATTCTTCCAAATTGTTGTTCAATATTGTAAGTATTTTTTGAGAAGAATTATTAGCTATTTTTCGCCGTTTTCAACTTTCATCGCTAATTCTTTTCGTTTTTTCTTGTACACTGACACAACGAAATTGTCTTCTTTGTTTTTCACGTTTTCCCAGATTCTTTCAAGCTCCTCGGTGCATTTACAAGCGTCGAGTTTCCTTGTAACAGCCATGTTTTCCATCACACCTTTAGTCAACAGCTTACAACTGGTTGTTTTGCACAAGCTTGTCGTGTTTGCTTCTTTTAAATTCTTAAAAAACCGGAAACCAGAGTCTTTCTCCAACTTACTCAACGGAACTAAGAAATCTGTCAGGTTTTTGTCAAACGGGATAGGCGCGTTTGGTATTTGGAAAGCGGCAAGCGAGAGTTTATCTTCGTGGTCCACTGTTAAGATGATTTTGAATAAATGAGTTGGCACCG
>FXAL01018730.1:0-15118 GCA_900177555.1 Renilla reniformis
AGTGGTCGGCACTTGGACATTCTTCACAAGGATAAACCCCCTACTCGTCAGAATTCTGCTCCAATTAGCCAAGACAAGCGGTCAACATCTGAAAGGCCTCCCCAAGCAAAAAAAGCCTGATACCAAGCCCCAAGAAAAGGCAGTGTCGTCTAATGCTGCTAACAATCTAAAATCGTCTGTGATCCTCAACGTACTCCCTGTTGTTATTGTATCCAATGACGATAAACGACTATCAACATATGCCTTCCTGGACAACGGCTGTACGGATACGTTAATAGATCAGCAACTGGCAGACAAGCTTAACATCAAGGAGCCCCTGAAGACATACAAATAACTACCATTACTTCACAAGAACAAACCAAGACTCAACGCGTAAACTTCTGCCTCCAATCCCTGGATGGTGGAGTAGAAATAAAGGTTACTGATGCTTACATACTTCCTGATTTACATCAATCAAATCAAGTCCTACCTGAATCAGTCGATGTGTCTGGCTACCCACATCTTCAGGAC
This sequence comes from Renilla reniformis, assembly GCA_900177555.1. Taxonomy (NCBI): domain Eukaryota; kingdom Metazoa; phylum Cnidaria; class Anthozoa; order Scleralcyonacea; family Renillidae; genus Renilla; species Renilla reniformis. The sequence goes on from FXAL01018730.1 coordinate 511, forward strand.
ATTACGTTCCCTTCTGTTGATGTTCCTCGTGTATCAATATTGTTAGGCAGCAATATTCCAAGCACACATGTGCAACGAGAAGTAAGACGTGATGATGAGAATGGGCTGTATGGATATCGATATCCGCTCGGATGGACTTTGTGTGGTCCGGTAAACTCTGATGAAATGCATTCCGCATCTTTGAATTTTATATCAACAGACCATAAGCTTGACGAAGCCCTCGAGAAGTTCTGGAAGATAGAAGACAACGTAATATCTGGTGCAAAAAAGGAGTTATCTGTTGAAGATAAGCGTGCACTTCAGATAATTGACGAAACCACTAGACTTGTCGATGGACACTACGAAGTGGGTCTTCCGTGGAAGGATGCTGATCCTAAACTTCCAGATAATCGACGCATGGCAGAAAAGAGGCTCGAGATTCTGAAACGTAGACTACTGAAGTCTGAAAATGCGAATCCTGCAGAGAAGTACCGTGACACAATGCAGGGATACATCGACAAAGGATATGCCAGAAAGCTCACTGAAGATGAAATTAATACTGAAGGTCGAGTACGTTGGTACTTGCCTCATCATCCAGTTACCAACCCAAATAAACCGGGGAAAGTCCGCATCGTGTTTGATGCTGCAGCTGAGATTGAAGACACATCACTTAACAATGTTCTCCTGCGCTTCAGGAAAGGCAACGTAGCCCTTGCTGCTGACGTGGAATCGATGTTCCATCAGGTCCGTGTTCCAAAACAAGACCAGCATGCTCTGCGCTTCCTTTGATGGACGCATGGTTATGATAAACCGCCTGATGTCTACGTCATGCAAGTACACATCTTTGGGGCCACTTTGTCGCCATGTGTAGGAGACTAAGGAGAACTGCCGACGATAACGCTGATGACTTTTCAGATGAAGCAGTTGCAGCTGTCAAGCAGAACTTCTACGTTGAAGATGGACTGCCATCAAGTAGTGACGCAGCATCAGCAACTACCCTTGCAAATGAACTGACTGAACTTCTTCACAAAGGAGGGTTCAATCTAACCAAGTTCACGTCGAACAGTAAAGACGTTCTAGCCGCCATTTCCTCACAGAAGAGAGCAAAACCTGAATTGGATCTTGATTTAGACGAATTACCTATGGAGAGGGCCCTTGGTGTTCGTTGGTACCCAGAAACAGATGAGCTTGGATTAACAATCAATGAATTGGATCGCCCCGAAACGATGCGTGGAATCTTGTCAACAGTGTGCTCGTTGTACGACCCACTTGGTATGGCAAGTCCGGTGGTCCTCCAAGCTAAGATCCTCCTGCAAGACCTTTGGAGAGCAAAAGTCGATTGGGATGAACCATTGGCTGATAAGTTCCTCATCAGATGGCGAGAATGGTAGGTTACCCTCCAAACCATGGCTGATGTACGCATCTCCCGATGCTATTTCCCACTTGGAGCCATCCTGTCAGATTGCCAACTCCTGATCCACCACTTTCCTGACGCTTCGGAACATGGATATGGAACGGTTTGCTCCTTAAGAGTGAAAGATGCTGATGGTAATGTGCAGTGCTCATTCCTCATGGGCAAGTCATGTAATACTCCTGTTAAATTCACGACCATTCCACGTCTAGAGCTACAGGCGTCCGTTCTGGCAAAACGTATGAATAACCCAATTAGGTCCGAGCTTGATCTTGACATTGTGAAAACACTTTATTGGACGGACAGTGCAATAGTTTTGCATTATCTTCGAAGTCCCAAGCTTCGACTGCAGACCTTTGTAGCCAACAGGGTGCAAGAGATTGGAGAGAATTCAAGTGTAGACGAATGGAGCCACGTTCCTGGCGTACTGAATCCTGCTGATGATGTGTCTCGAGGTTATGCCCCTTCGCAACTTTCTTCGGATTGCCGATGGCTACGTGGACCTGATTCCCTGTTGCAAGACGAGTCATGCTGGCCCAGCGAAGAACCTGCAAATGCTCCAGATGAGCAACTAGAGCTGAAGAGTGAGAAGAGCGTCAACTCGGTTGTGGTCAACGATACGAATGTGATGCAGAAGACGCAAAACCCACCACTGATGAGAGGTACATTGCTACAACTCATCGAGAGCTGTTTAAGCTGGACCGCCATCCTCCGCCGGGTTGCCTGGCTTACAAGATTCCTCCATTTCATCTGCGACCGCAGCTCCGTAGCTACTGGCTGTCTGACACTTGGATTGAGTACAGGTTGCTAAGCTAGCACAACAGACGTGTTACCAAGATGAAATCATGAAGCTGACTCTTTGCCAACCAGTGAAGTCGTCGATTGGAAATCTTAACCCAGTGATTGATGAACAGCAAGCTATGAGGTTTAAAGGAAACTTTATGCTAAACCGGAGTCAACAGATGTCACCTTCACCAAGCTGCCGAACAGCGACATACAAACCACCATTCTCCCGTACAGGTATGGACTTGTTTGGGCCATGACTTGTTTGCGACAGCTGAGAGAAGCCATAGAAGCATGGAACAAAGAACAGATTCAGAAGAAACTTACACAGCGAGGTTGCAAGTGGATCTTCCAGCCGCCCACTGCGTCAAGCATGTCCAGAGTGTGGGAGCGCATGGTCAGAAGCGCCAAGACGGTCCTGAAGTCATTGATTAGTACTCACACCGTCTGTGATGCAGTCTTATCTACCGTTTTAACAGAAGTAGAACGAATCCTAAATAGCAGAGCTCTGACTGCTAACTCTGACGACCCCAAAGATCTTGATCCTTTGACGCCGTCCCACTTTCTCTTGCAGCGAAAGGTCATTTCTCTACCCCCAGGTGTCTTCTGTGAAGCCGACGGTGTATTGAGGTGAAAGTGGCGACAGTCCCAATACCTTGCTGACCTATTCTGGTCGCGATAGATAAGAGAATACCTGCCCATGCTCCAAGTTAGACGAAAGTGGCTGAATGTCAAAACCAATCTCAAGCCAAATGACCTGGTACTCTTGATCGATGAAAACCTGCCAAGAGGAAGATGGAACCTCGGAAGGATTCTGGAAACCTACCCGGGAAGCGACGGGAAGTTGTACAAAGTTATGATAGCTAGAACAATCTTACTTTCTCGGGGCAGAGATTGATAACAGATCGTAGAATACGCCAACGGTTGGCTAATATTCCAAAAGCATTTTTTGAAATTCGTCTATTTCTCGACAATCGATAATTAAAGATTCTTCGCTCAGTGGTAAGATCAGCTTGAGGGTATGGTTTCATCATATACGTGGTTAAGGCAAAAGCATCATCCCCAGTAAGGACGAAAGGAACTGGTTTAGTTCTATCTGGAAGAGGGGTTGTGATCTGCTGCCAAAGCATGTTTTAGTTCGCATTTCTGCCACACAGTTCCATCTGATGCTCTGCCATTTGTTCCAACATCAGCCCACAATATTTCATATTGTGGACCAACAACTGCCAACAAGATCACACTGTTATGGCCTTTGTTGTCATAAAAATGAGACTCACTGTTTCCAGGCTGTTGAATGTTTATACGCTTTCCATCAACAGCTCCAATGCCATTGGGAAAGTTCCACCGTTGCTCAAACACACTTGCCAGCTCCAACCAATCGTTTTTCGTAGAGGGCATTTTTAATATCCAGGAAGACAAAACATGAAAGATTACTTGGCATGTTTCCACCACAATGTTAGAAATTGCAGTCCTGCTAATTCTAGATTGGTATTCCAAAGATATGAATGACTCTGCAGTTGCAAGGTAACGTAAGGTGACTGCCAGTCGCTTGTTAGTTTTGATGCTTGCCCTCATACTGGTGTCACATTTTCGGATCTTACTCTCAACAAGGTCAACAAGGAAACTGAAACGCTCTTTATTCATGCGAAAATAATCAAAATATGAAGCCTGGTCCTCCAGTTCAAGTTCGGGTATAAACTACATAAACCAAAAAATACCAACAACTGGTATTATAAAATTGCAGGACAAAATTATTGAGCTAGGCTACTTTTTATAACAGGGCATTGTGTGACGAAGACCATCAATATAAACCCATTTCTTCACAATGGGTCCTTCAGTATTTTGCTATTATTAGCGATTTTAGTCGTCAATGGTATATAATCGTATATAATCCTTTATTATAATCCTACTTTTCAGGCAAAAATATTTCTTATATATTTCTTATAAAATAACCCAACACAATCCTTTATTATAATAAAATTAATATACGTGCATTTATGTACCAAACTATAAATACCTGGTGAAAACATCCTCTCTCTTCTCTTCTAGAAATCCATGGTCTTACCCAAGCCTTCTTGCTTCGTTTTGATATGGGTTTTTTGTTATCTAATTCTGTCAATAACACAAGAAACGCCACTGCTTTTTTCTTGTTGTTGGACGCCATATTGGAAAATGAAAACGCAATTGCAACTCGCAACATTTTTTACACGCGAGTTGCGAGAAAAAAAGTGCGATGTAACATGCGCGTCCGCAACGCGAACAAAATTTTTCAAACATGTAGTTGCGCGTAAAAAACATATGTGTAACAGAACCTTTATTTTGTAATGTAGCTTCTTCTTCTTTTAACTCTGGTTGGCGCCTTTTCATACTTGTTATACGAATCAAAGTGGCTAGAAAGCTATCTTGCTCGTCATTCGTTGATAGTTCGTTGAATCGAACAAAGCTAATCTTTCAGCTTCTGTCTTCTTAGAATAACAATTGCCACCACTTGTAAGACCCTTAATTCTTTTGTATTAATTCCCTGGACTTTTCCCTGACATCGATTTTTCCATTTGAAACATTACAGGAAGTAAATTTTCCGCTAATTTTTATACAAATTTCCAAAAGGACAAAAATGACACCGCATGTTTTTCTGTGGACTCAAAACTCGATTGGTGACAATTGTACCATCAAACAATTTTGGTTTTCAGTTTTCCGCATTCGGCAGTAGAAAATTTCCACTCTCTTCTGCGAGGAAGGGCAGCTGACACAGATAATGCTTGTCAAATTAGTCTGAAAGGAAAAGAAATTGATGCTAGCAAACAAGAAATGCAATGCTTTTAAAATGTACATTTGAACCACCAAAAAATTCCACATCAGCAAGTTTGGAATTCTCAATGGTAGTCCTGGTCAGGCAGTTGGCCTGCCAAAAGTTCAAGGACAAAAGAAGAGACACAAATGTGGAAACTTCCAAATTTGTTTGATGGTACAATTGCTACCAATCGAGTTCTTGCGCTTGGCTTATGACCTCCCAATTCAGAAATGAATTGTTCAGCATACTTATTACACAAAACATCAACTATCGAAGGTTTTTCATGCTTTAGTATTTCTGATTATAAATAAATTAAAAAGGGGTTTACTAAAGCAAATTAAGTACTGCATGTCAGTGCATATTGTTTGGTGTACAAGATGTTATGAATATGTGCAATAAGGTAATATGCTTTATTTTCCATTCACAGCAAATGGGTTATGAATGGATGCAGCCGTACCAGTCAACTGTGGCGCGTTTTTCAAGAGTGTGGACACTCTTTCCATCGAGTGCAACCTTCCAGATCAGTTAGTCAGGCCAAAACTGTAAGCAAGAAAACAAACGAGTCCATCTTACAGCTCAAAGCAAATTCAGCTGAAACCGACAACAGAGATGATGACGAGTCCAGTGAATGAATGTCACGACGATGTTTGTAACGAGATGTCTTACGTGACGACACAAACAATACGTAACACAATCCCCGCCCACTGATTAACATGTGATTATAATTATTACACAGTCTAGTTTTTTGACCTTGCAATAAAACACACAATAAATCCCAGGCTAGCGGGTTCACTTTGCTTTCACCGCAAGCGCTAGACCTTCACGATGGCAACGTAGCAGTGGGAAATCAGGCGGAGTTATGGCGGTCGACGAGGAAAGTTGTAGTGAAGATGAGTGTTATGTATGTGTATGAGTGAAATCGCCACCGTCTCACTCGATGATTCACAGCTCGTGACCTTGAAACTCGACTCCGGAAACTATCTTTATTTTCAACCAGACACTGGGGTGCAGTGTAACGTGATTCCTGTACACTTGTACAAACAAGCCTCTACAGATGTTAATCTAATCAACGTACAGACAATGAGAAGCTCTATATCAGCGTGTGGAGGATCACGACTTCCGGTGATTGTTGACAGTAAGGACATTCCTCCAATACTAGGGCGAAAGGCGTGTATTGGCATGAATATCATAAAATACACGGATAACGATCCGATGCGAGACGAAGGAAAGCCTACACGTGTGTGTGTGTGTGTATATATATATTCATATACCTAGTTGTATATAGATAACTGGTAAACATCATACTAATTCGAGTTGTGACACCAGGTTATCATAGTAGTTTGGTTGTGATGGTGATACCGAGTTGAAGACATCATAGTTGTTAAGCTTGTGGCACTCTGGTGATACCGGGAAAGACACATGATAATAGTATGGGTTATGATACTAGGTTAGACATGTAGGTGCCATATAGTTAGTAGTTTGTGTCATGGCACAGGGTTGGGATAAATCATAGTAGTTTGTGATTGGTTAAATATGTACATCATTGAAAAGATGTTTGAATTCAATTGAGCGAAGGGTTTCTGCATTGCATGTATTACTAGTTAAGTTAAATCAGGACACACAGTGACAACAGCTTATTGTAGATGAAGTGTTTTAATTCTGTATAATATTTCGTTAATAATAATAATACAAGATACTACATTGTCCAAACATGTCAAGAGATCACCCTCCTGCTTCCTGGGTCTGCAAAGCTTTCAAAGACTTAAAAGTACAGAAGCGAAAGGAGCCGATGACCAAACGCGGCGTGTGTTATCGTTGCTTGCAGCCAGGTATCACAGTAAAAACTGCACTGCTGTAGTTGCTGGGTATCCGAGTAAATATCATAGCAGTTACCTTCAAATGGACATTTCTAATGCACTGAACTACCATCCTACAGGTAGTTCTGTTCACGTGGAAGTGTTCCTACAAACCCACAAGCGATGGCAGATTAACCCCTGTTAATCGGCAAGCACAAAAGAAAACACATACGGCAACTGTAGTGGAGACTGTTTCATTACTGGTAATTCCTGCATTAATTGAAAATGAAAAGAGAAATTTGAAGGTCAACGTTATGTTTGACCCGTGTTCGTCTTGTTCTTCTGACTCAGAAGAGGCAGCAGCAGAGATGGACGCGAAAGGAGAAATGGTGAATCCTACAATCATTGGAACAGGGAGAATTGAGTTACAGAGAAAGTCCCGTCGCGTGGAACTCAAGATCACGAGCCATTCACAGCGCCAGTTGATGTGCAAGTTCTAAACAACATTGCTAGTGACACACCAGCCATATTCTAAACGAAAAAAACATAATATTTATATCTATTATTTCAAGGTTACAGATTGCTGTAAAAGGAAACAAGCTGAAACCAAGGAAGGCGTGAAGAAACATTATTGTCTTCTTCATTATTCAAGTTCAAGAAAGGAGAGTACACTGTAAAGAAGGTTATGGTACAAGCAACCACTTGAGAACAGATCAGCACGGACCTTGTTCGACCTATCAACGTCTGAGCCGGGATGAGTAGATATCTGATAGACCATTACATGGAAAACGGTTTAAGATGCTATTAGCTTTTCTTGAATTTTCAGCTTTCAGTGGAAAAGGCAGATGTAAACACACAGAGGCACTCATCATGTTCCGGCGACTGACCAGTACTTCTGATAAATTCCTTTGTTAACCTCTACTCTTGTGCAAGCCCGCGTATGGTACACTGGAACCTGTAACAATGCCAGGATATCCCATCTCACCCACCAAGGGCCTGTTGATCGGTTCAGTCGCGGCTGCTCGGCCCATGTGACCGGTTGTACCGGGTCTCATAGTTCTCTGGTAGCAGGAATTTCCACGCGACCCGACTATATGTTTTACACACACATAAATGCAGTTTATACACTAACTTGTCGCTATGTTATTACAGTGATGGCAACAAAAGACAGTGTTACCAGAAAATACGTTCTCAAAAGAAGGGAGAACTTTTTGTGCGACCTCGAATTTTTTGATTAGAAAAGGACGGCAAGACATTACATTCGTATTTTTCCAACGTGAGGATATCATTTGAGAGGGCGTATAGTTCACCCAAATTACATATTGCGAAACTAATATCCTACTCTGACGGTTTTTCCCATGAGTAAAACTAATTTTGGAAAATGTAATCTATAGTGAACGGGTCTCGTAATCCCTCTTCTCCATTTCTGCCTATTCTGGGCATGTTGTTCCTTTAGGCCTAGCTCCTCCGATCTCTCTCAATCTATCATTCCATCTCTCCAGCTGTCGTCCTCCACTTTTTCCTTTAATCCGTTGTTCCAATATCTGCCGTATTACTTCCTCCTCATCCTTCCTCAGTAGATGACCATACCAGCTTAGTTTACTTCGTTCAGCAATTGTTACCAAGCTAGTTATTACTGCTGTCCTTCTCCTGACTTCCTCATTTCTTGACTTAACCTTTGAGGTCACGCCCAGCATCATTCGTAACATTCTCATCTCTGTTGTATTTAACTTTCTGTCATCCTTCTGTAACCCAAAGCAGTCTGAACCATACGTCACCGGCCTCACCATTGTAGTGTATATCCTTGCTTTTAATCTGATGGGCATCCTTTTACCATTCAAGACTGTCTTCACTTCCCTCCATTTCAACAAACTAGCATTTACTCTAGATTGTACCTACTTTTCACAGATTTCTGATTAATGATCCCCAAAACTTTTTACCTGCTTCAGCTCCTCTCCATGCATATCTCTAATGTTCACCTGCTCTTCTCCATTCTTGCTACAAACCATCGTCTCTGTCTTTTTAACATTCATCTTTAACCCATACTTCTCCAGGCACTCTCGCCACTTTCTGTTGTAGTTGTTCTTCACCGTCTGCCATAATTGCTTAATCATCCGCAAATAGCAACTCCCACAGATTTTCTGCTCTCAGGTTCTCTGACAGCACGTCAATGATGAGGGCAAGCAAAAGCGGACTCAATGCTGATCCTTGATGTAGGCCCACTCCAATTTCTAATTTTCTTGACATCCCTTCAATTGTTCTCACCGCTGTCTTACAATCCTAGTATGTTTCCATGACCATTCTCACTAACTTCTCTGGTACTCCTTTTCTTTGCAGACACCAGTACAATACTTTCCTGGGTACACGATCATACGCGTTCTCCAGGTAAACCGGAAAACACTGTCCAATTTTCATCTATCCTTTTCTCTACCAATTGCCTGACAATAAATATCGCATCTACCGTTTTATATGTCGTCAATGTCTTCATCTTCATCTTCATCACGTATTATCTCGCATATTCTTCCTGAGGCTCTCACACGAGGTCTGAATTCTGGAGCATTACAATTTAGTGCGGCATTCTTTTCAGGTCGTTGTCAATCACAGAATGGCTCCAGAGCGTAGAGAAGTTGGATGGGTCTTTCCAAATATGACTAACCGGCACTCAACCGAACGTCTCTTACCACTCCATCTTTGCCTGTTATGACACTATCAACCACACCAAGTTTCTATTTGCCTCCTTTATTTCTCCCAAATTATTAGGAAATCTCCAGCCTGTGTTGATCTTTCGCTCATGGTTCAAGTTGTGACGTTCTCTTAGTGCTTTGAGATATTCAGAACTCCACCTCTTCCACGTCGCATCCTTGTATCTTTGTAAATACCTTACCCGCTTCCTGAGGTGTAAACCCTAGATACCACAGGTTTCTTCTTTTGGCAGTTGCATTGGTTGGCAAAAAGGTAAGCTACCAGGCATAGAACTGGAAGTTGTGGGCGTCCTTCACGTAACAAAGTTAACGATTATTCAAAACTGTTTCCATGCCCAGTAACGTTTCCTCCAATTCTTTCATTTCAGGTTGCTATTTCCAAGACATAAAGCGCGTTCTTCATCAACCCAACAAGTCTTTCAAATTGGCCGCCAACCATGATTCTGCTTCGCCGATTATTCAATGCTTCGTCGTGTCGAATCTTCTGTAACCACTTCGCAGTAGCGACAAATGTTTTTCCATTGTCAGAAAATATTTTCTCAGGATTTCATGTACGGACAATAAACCGCTTCAACAGATTGCTCTTGTTAGGCTGCAACCATAAAGCGCGATTTAAGCTCATTTCCTTGTGTCAGGTATTTGATAGGTACCGCGAAATCTACTCCCACAACACTGTGGAGCCAGTCGTTCTCTCTTGCAGTATTCTTCCTGAAGGTGGATTGGCAAAGGCTGATACTTGGAATCTCTTACAGCCATAACATCCTCGTTTATTTCCCTTAGTTATTGATCTCAGCTTTGGCACCCAGTAAAACTTTCTTACTTTGGCCATTGTAAGACAAACTCCCTGTGTAGAGTGAGCTGGTGCTCATGCGCCACAACTTTGGGAGATAAATCGGGTAATCACCCTGTACTCGACTTCAACACTCGTAAATTCCACGATCGTTCTTTTGAAGATTTAGCCTCAATTTATCTTCTTGTAGCTGGTCGCTTGTTCGGATTCTTGCTTACACTCATTTTATCCAAAGTTCGGTCTGGTTGTTCAGCTCCTGGGTAGTTAGTGGGAATCTTGGACTTGTTTTCCAATTGGAACAAAATCGTGCTATCCACGCCATCACACGTATCTTTTCAAAACTTTCCCTAAAATTTCCAAAACTCACACCTTTCAAACAGTTGGTCAAACTCGTTGGAAGTTTCTTGAGCTATGCTGAGTACTGCCATCCTTTTGTTGCCACAATGTCGGACGGCCACTCTTTTTCGTTCATCAGCCAGGAAGGACCAGTCAACCATAGCTTTGATGATTCACTTACAGCTCCACCTCTGCTTCCTGGGTCTGCCGGATTTTCTGTGTTGTTCACGTACCTCCAAGTGATTGCTGACAAATTGTCGGTACTCCCCCATGCCTTGTACCCAATGCAGTGCGACAGAGCTATCTAACCAACCATAGATGTTTCTCGCCGGAAATCCATGCAAAGCTGTCTTCACGTTATCGACTAAATTCGTCCTGCATCTAATTCAAGTCTTGGTATTGTCAATCACTTCTTTGATAGCCTTCTCTTTGTTGCTACGAGACCTTGATTTTTTCCGAATAGTTGTTACATACATTATTAATTACCGTTATTACATACACTGCTGTAGATACGCCCTTAACATTAGTATATCCAAATACATGTAAATCAATGGCATTGATGGGTACTTGATGTTGTACTAAACTTCTGGGCACTTCTAGGTTTTTAGGTAGCTTGTTCTCGCAATGGTTCCAGCGACAGACTATCCCGCTTATCCCAAGTGACACCCAATAACTTCACTTCTCCACTTAAAACTCCGAGATGCTCTTTGGCGTAGGTTGGATCGGCGTTGATCTCCGTATCCCGGTCAGCTTCCAATGTTGCAATGTTGGAGTGTCATTTATGCAATAAAAACTTAGCTTCACCTGAAATGTTTTGACTGACTTCCTTCATTCGCTCTGCTTTATGTATGGTTTCCCCTCCAGATATAAAATTATCCACGTACAGACTTTTTTCAATTTCTCGCACTTGGTAAGTAGAGCTCATGGTGTCTAGATGTTGGTTAAGCATTATACACGAAACGAATTTTTGTACTTTCTGCTGTCTCCCAGACAACCGCTTTGTGTGGGATGTAAAATTCTTTCTCTTCGGGTTGCTCCGGTGCTGATTCCACTATTCCTTGTTCAATCTGATCTTTTATGATTGCATCATATTTCTCTAACATAGGTGGATGCTTATCCAACTTTTCAATCAGGTTATTTAGACGCTTCATACTGCCTTCCTTGTTATTCTTCAGTGGATGATGGTTGCCCTTCCATAACAGGCCACTCTCATACCAACCTTCTGGAATTCTTGATAGTTGCTCCTCAAACTTTTGATGTACAACCTTTTGATCAGTGCTTGAATGGTCTTTAAGTCTTAGAATGTCAAGCCTTCACAGGTTTTCATAATCTAATGCATCTGTTTGGGTCAATAGCCTCTTGTTTATGTTGGGTTTCTCATCAAGTGACATAATGGTCCACACCATTCTGGTTTGCTTTGCTATAGGTTCACGAGGCCTTCCAACTTTGGGTGGTACCTCTGTCTTGATTTTAGCATATTCACGTGTTCCAAGAATCAAGTGTACAGGGAGCTCTTCCTTAATATTGGGATCATGCATTACCACCCCTTGGCGGTGGTTGTAATGGCTAATCGTTGTTTGATATCTTGGGTTGGCCAAGGTCAGTAGAACCCCTCTGTCTACATTGTACAGCTCTACATTTTTATTTGCAGTCTGCATCGGGGGGACTAGGGGATTTTATCCTCCGGTCCTGGCACGCCAGCCCGACCGAATTGGGCTCCCAGGCGGGAGCTTTCCGACTCCAGCCTGGCATGTGCGCTCAGCTGAATTGGACTACCCAGCCGTCCCCAGCCGTTTTACGTACATGATTAATTGGCAATTGTGCATGTAGGTCGAAGCCGTTTCACGTAAATTAATAATTGGCAATTGTACATGTAGGTCTTGTTGCGTCCCTGATTGAACAGATATATACTCAAACGAGTCTGGATTAAACCACAACTAAATTTTACTTCCAAGATGGTGTCGCACGCTACATGTGTATATTCGCGCATGCGCATGGTGCTTAGGCACCAGTCTCCACACAAACACAACATCTCTCCTTTTTCCGGAAGTTAGATGTAAACAACAACAAACTAATAAATGTTCATACTTTAAAACAGTGTTCATGTTCACATTGTCATGTCTCTTAGGTTGACATCTCATAGTCAGCAAACCTTTGCGGTAGACGCCTTATTCTCTGAGGTCTTGTCGTTGCGCTGATTGGTGTTTCTGCAGCTGGTTGCTCTACGATGATTGGACTATCTGGTTCACTAACTACTTGAGGATTCTCCACAGGATCTACATCATTTGTCTCCGGTTGACTGACAAACTGTTTTACATGAGCAGTATTCCTACAATATTGATTACCTTCCTTACTCTCCACAACTACCTTACTACCTGTTCTATCAACAACAGTGAACGGCAGCTACATTGTTGTCTTGGGTTTCTCTGCCTCCAGTATGGCTCTGACCCTTTCTTCGGTTGGGCCTATGCCCCTCTCCGAAAGCAGGATGCCCATGAACACCAGGCGGTCCATGTTGAACTGGCACTTGTCGGGTTTAAGCGTTAGGTCACACTGTTGTAGTCGTTCAATGGTCTGCTCCAGTCGCCGATCATGGGTCTCCTTGTCTTGACCATGGACTATGATGTCGTCCGATATATTCTGAGCACCATCAATGCCTGCAAGGGCTGTTGCAATCTCGTGTTGATATTGCTCACTGGCTGTATTGACACCAAACAAAAGCCTCTTGTACCTGAAAAGACCTCCAGGAACAGCAAATGTTGTTATTTCTCTTGACTTATTGTCTAACTCTAGCTGGTGGTACCCCCATTTAAGATCCAGTTTGCTAAATACTGTCGACCCATTCATTGTGTGAAGTACTTCATCTACGGTCGGGATGGGTTAGCGTCTGCGAGTGATGGCCTTGTTTGCCTGACGCATGTCTATACATAACCGTATTTCCCCTTGTTTCTTTGGAACGATCACTACCGGGTTGACCCAGGGTGCAGGACCCTCTACTGGTTCAATTATGTCTAGTTCTAAGAGTTCAGTGATTTTCTCATCAACTTTTTTTCTCAGATTGAAAGGAACTCTTCTGTACGGTTGTGCCACCGGTTCTACATTTGGATCTATGTCTAGTGAAATTTGTTTAGTCTTAAGCTTTCCGACTCCCTTAAATACTTCCGGGTATTTTTGTTCAAATGTCTCTGCTAGGTTTTCTGTAACCATAGCAACCTCTGGACCAATTTTCAAAACTCCTAGCTTAATTGCTGTATTTTTGCCTAACAGTGGAATACCTTTCCCCTTAATGACAATGAAAGCTGCTTCTTCAGACTTCTCTCCAATACTTATTTCACACAAGAATGTTCCCTTTACATCTAGGGGTTTATCTGAGCCATATGCAAAAAGGTTTCTGTCAATGGGACCAGCCTTTGATTTGCATTATATCTTCTTACTTTTCAATTGTTCCCATGTTTGTTCATCAATAATGTTACTGTTCGCTCCAGAATCTATTAACATAGTGAGTTTGACACCTCCCAGATAAACATCAATGTTACTGGAGTCGCCTCCCCCCGTAATAGTGAAAGCATATTCGTCGACTGGAGATTTGAGTCTTTCGTTGATCTGATGAGCCTTAGGTTTGGTACGGCAAACCTTCTCGAAATGATTTTTGTTACCACATTTCCGGCATGTTTTGCCTCGAGCTGGGCACTGTGGACTTTTGCGAATATGTCGTGGACGACCACATTGAAAACATGTAATACCACTATTTTTCTTTTGATGTTTGCCATGTGTGTGAGGTTTATCTTTAACATTATTGACAGAGTCACTTGGGTTGCCAGATTCTGGTTGCCCACTTTGAGAAAGTTTGGTTAACTGTGATTCAATCTTCTCACACTGTCCTGAAATTTCAAGCGTTTTCTTGAGGGTAAGGTTTTGACCTTCTTCTAACAATTTCCTTTTGATGTAAACTGAAAGACATTTTTCTAGGATCGTGTCTCTAATTTGATTGTCAACATCTGTACCAAAATCACAGTCTCG
>FXAL01019730.1:0-14414 GCA_900177555.1 Renilla reniformis
ATATATTATACCAACATTTCATTCATGGTCGCAAATGATTAACATACAATGAATCAACTTTGCTGTTAAATTGAGCGCAGCTAAAAGCCAAATAATCATTTACATGACAATAACTATGAGCAAACTTTACTTTGCAATATTAATAGGGAATATCGTCGATTTATTACAATTGAACTTTTCGTGTACGGTACATCATTTCTATTATTAGTACGGACATCTTGACTTTTTGAGAAGAAATGATGGACTGAACAGAAACTGCCAAATTCTGCTAAATGTTGATGTGAGACAGATATATTTTTGTTGCTGTTCTTTGCATTCACAACCATGTGTGGGGGTTAATAAAAACACGTTCGAACTCAAGAATTGTAAAGTATTGCATTTCAAACATGGTGATAAATATTAGAGGTGACTATATGTTAGCCAAGTTTGTAATAATCAAACACCAATTAACTGAAGGATAAGGATATTTATAACGGTATTACATATCTTATTGGATCAAAAATTAACTTTTATCCGATGATATGATTGTATAATGGTATATAGTATCATCTAAACTATGTAGCTACCTTTCTGAGCATGGTTTTAGATTAAAAAGTAAAAATAAAACTGACGAGTTTGTTAGCAGGACCAGTGTCACCAATATTCTAAAGAAAAGAAAGGGAAAGAACAAGGAAAAGACAATAAAACAGATTTTCTTATTTGATAGGATGAAGAAACACGACAAAATATAGTCTTTGTGACATCAAGTTACTTAGAATGTGAGGTTTTTCAACTGCTCTTCAAATATGAGCTGTTATGTGATGTTATAGTATTGTGACCACAGGCTCTATGACGGCAGCATGCCAAAAGGGGTGGTCCTTGTCAGGTCGTTAGGTTATGTATTATGTTCAGTTGATATAAGTATCCGGTGGTGCAGTTGTGGTGAATCAGTGTGTTGTCACTAGTCAAAACTAAAACATCGTCTGGTCATTGCTACACTTCTGTTCAGCGAAGAAAAATGTTCTACAAACTACAAGTGCTTTGTTTGTCATTGCTGTTTCAACAATATCTTGCTTATTTTTATCCTCCTTTATTCTGGCATAAAGATAATTGCGCGTAAGTTTTAATGATCTTTTACTCAATTACTATTATAGAGCAGCAGCAACAGCAACAGTTGCAGCAACAGCAACGACAGCAATGCACGAAAGGATATAATTTAGTGAATGCAGATTATTTAGTTAGAAACGCATATCTTGGTTAAACAAACATGATATATGTTCACTTTTACAAGATGAAAATAAACATAATAATATAACTTTCTCCTCTTTGGAAATACTTGGTGGAAAAACCATCAAGGTTGTAAGTTATATAAGAACAAATCCTGGCTTTTTGGAAAGTGTTGCACGTTTGGCACTAACGATGATGATTCGAAGTTTTTTCCGAATATTTGTTTACATGCGAAGGACAATATTGTATATTTGATCATATTTGAACATTTATAACCATTATAGTACAGCTATATTACAATTGGGTGCGATATTTGAAATAAGATGTTACTTGCAAATATTACAGTACAGCATATGATATAAAGTGCAATATATCACACTAGCGCACTCAGTGAAGATAGGGAAGCAGGATATTAGATGAACTAATGAAAACAATATGAAATGCGTGAACAGGAAAAGCATTGTGCGTTGCTGCAGGGAAGTTTTCTATAATAGATTGTATTATATGAATGAATTAATAACATACCGTGCAACGACGCTTCTCCAACTGCAACAACAACTAAAAATAATAAAGTTGTATATAGTAAACGAGAAGTAAGCTAGCTGAGAACAATGAAGTGATATATAAGCTCACTCGACAAGTGATAGTTGCAACTAAGTATATTTTTCAATATTGCTATTATTATTATAGCATAAATATGTCAAAGTAGCAATATTTCGTGCAAAATACGAGGGTAACGGAACAACAGAATATCAGAATTCAATATCTTAGCATATTAGATTATTGTGCTGGTGACCCTGACAGAGTGATCGACAACATATTTTTGTAATTGCGTGTTGTAACTAACAATGATAATATTCTAAGTAGCAAAATTATAGCAGTACTTCAAAATATACATGGAACATTCAGTTGCAAATACAATTTGATATACAGTTCATATGACAATATTTTTACCAACTCTCAAATTACTTTATAATTACAACAGGTTCTAATTAACGATCAACTATCATTGTTCTTTAAAAGACACGCTGGTGTAGATTTTGTTGAACGTGAAACAATATCACTACGATATTTTTCATATGTATAGATATGCTTTGAAAAAGTGTTTTACGTGCGTGATACCATATTTCCACACTGCAATAGTTGCTTATTAGATGCGGTTTCCTTCCCAAGTCTCGCGGTCTTTCATAATAAAAACACGTCGGATACGGTATACTTATTACGAAAACTCTGTTTTCTGATTGTCATTGCTGGTGGAAATGATTCATTAATTCGGCATCGTTCACAACTAATCTTTTAAGCTTATTTGTTTCGCGAACTTGTTCGTGTTCTTCATACTTGCATCATGCACCGATGTTTAGTGACTAACAATCAATAACCATTATTGGTTCAAGCAACCATCATCAAATCACGATGATGGTGTTTGTTTGTTTGTGGTGTAGTACTATTATTGTGGTTTATGGTCAAAAGAAGGTCTTTCAACACTTATAAAAGCGTCAATACGCACATCCTACAGACACATTAAACAACTGTGAAAATATCGTGAGAACCAAGCCTTGCTCTGCAAGAATAGGAGAACACGTGGAAGAAACATGTTGATGGAAACTACTGATGTTGAAAACAAATTAATAATGGTTTTTGATACTCAAGTTGTAATCCAATTTTCTTATGACTTCCATATGGCCAATTTAATCAATATTTTCTTAAGTATTGCGGCACAAATGATAGAATGACACGTAATAAACATTAAACTTTTATGATTTCAACAAGACTATTGCACATGTCAGAAAAAAAACCTGGCCTCGGGTTGACTCATCATTCATAATCTATCATAAGAAAGCGGCATTTTGAAGAAGGCAAAAGGGCGAGCGTGCATGCAAAAATCAACGACCGTCTATCTGTCAATATACCGTTGGCACCAAATAATATCTTTATAAGGAAAACTTTAGTTTGGTTCCCAGCCAAAATATTATGCACTTTTTGAACATTAAACATCAGTTCCGTAACAATATTGATTGTAGCAATTTACAACAACAATTAAACTTGTGAGATGGTTACAACTGAATTGAGACAGTCAATATTTCATGACATGATAAACCTGGTTGGTGCACAGATAATACTGTGAAAAAGGCTTAGATATTTGCAATGGTGTCTCGTAGTGGCTGGTGGTGGTTAATGGTGCTGTAAAGTTTGTCGCAAGCTAGCATCAATAGCCAAGTGGTTAAATTACTAGCTCGTGATAGTGAAACAAACGGTCTATCCATACATTAAAGCCGAATATTTACAATAAGATTATTGTGCGTGCAATCTATGGGGGTCAATGATAACATGTGACCTTTTAACAACATAGTCATAAAAAGTTTCTATTTTGAACCATCATTTGCATTTAACCATTGTTGCATTTACACAGTAAACAGTGTGGTATTCTGGAACAATTATATTGCTTTTGTTTCAAACTACTTTGTCAAAACAACTCATAATGCAAATGTGCTTATATAACGAAAAACACGCAGTTGAAAATCAATATCAAAAGTTATCAGACAAGATTAATGCAGTGGTGAGACGAGTAACAGCATTCATCAAACAATATATAGTATACTACTACGATGAACCCTATTGCTTTAACATTACATTATAACAAATAATATACATGTTCTCGGAACAAGGTGTGCGCAGTCGTTATCATCAATGAATCAAAATTAATAAGTTTTTTAGCAACAACCACAGCAGCAGCATTTGAGATCTTAAAATACCTTCATTGTCCTTCACAGTATTCTAACTGTGTATTTCCTAAACCACAAACTACCCCCTCATATCATAATACACGAGGTGCACGCTGACTGAATCAGTTGGAGAACTTACCAGGGGTAAAATTAGTATAATTGACACGGCTGACGATTAAATTTTTGAAAAAAATGATTATTTCCAGATTTAGACAGTTGCAAGAAACAAAAGATAGCAACAAAACAAAAGAATATTTTATCAAAGTTGTTCCAAATAATGGCATGAATGTTGTATGTCCTAATCAAGTAACTGTTAATAATTGGTTGAAAGAAACAGGCATTTTATCACCAACTTTGTATGAAAACATGTGGTGGGTACAAGATAAAGCAAGTTATGACCAATGTAAAGTTGGTGTTACTAATAAACAAATATTGGTTTGTGATGAACCACGAAAGATCAAATATACTCCGTTCCTATTTCATCCAAGATTTAATATTGATGAACCAAGATTTGCACCTGGACAACATTACTACTTTATATGTAAGTATTTATTAGTCAGATTTTCAAATCAACAGTTCTGTTGCTGTTAAGCGCGAATAGAATGAACAGCTAAGAGATATTGTGAAATGAAAAATCATGCCTCTTATGCAATATCCATGCCAAGTTTCTTATACATTTGCTTTGATTTCATCACACATGGTATATTAATTAATATATGTTGACTGGATGTGGTTAGTCTTCGTGGGAATATCCGAGTTGTCTTTTAATAAGTTGTAAAAAAGCAAAGTATTGTCTTACATTTTCATTAGGAACGTGTCTTTTCTTAAGACCAATCATCATTTTTTTTATTATAATTTGATTTATGAATTGTACTTGTCTTATCTTGTCTGGTTTTTGAAAATTCAAGTAATTGTTACACAGTATCGTATTCCATTCTCAAGTTTCACATTACTTTATTCACAATGAGATATCTTGTCACATATTATTGTTTTCATTATAGTTTGCGCAACATATGTTGATTTAGGTTGTAGTTTAAATATCGGACACGTGATCCCATCATATTACCCGCTTTCAGTATATTGATAATTTTCAGTATATTGATAATTACCTGATTAAATGTTATCAACTCTTCATCAATTATTAGTTTCCTGTTGTTATAATTATATATTCACAACCAGCTTTTAGTTCTCCTGCAAAAAGAACATCCATTTTCACAGCTTTCACATATGTAGGAATTAATTGTCGATATATGAGAACCACCATGTGAATGGTAATCATATCAATGCCTGACAGAAGAGGGGCGATATTTATAACACATAGTGCCTTGGTATTTCTAGCAACGAGTCAAGGTTACAAAGAAGAACTAACAACTCGTAAAGAGAGTGGTGTTTATGGTAGTTGCACAAGATATCATATGAAATTGCATATTTATGTTTGTGATCCGAAGAAAGGTTGGTATATTTTTCAATCTATACCCTACTTCTGTAAGCATCATGCATGAACATGCGTTTTTTTTTCTCTGAACAGAGGATTGTGTATGGTCAATGCCTCATTGTGATGCACCATCAGAACTTCAAAGAGAAATGTTAATGATTGATGGTAAATTACCTGCACCAACACGAGCAACGATGTTGAAAGAACAAACAACTAAGCCATCTGCAATCAAAACACACATGAATATTGATAATCATCATGAAAGATTTACTACTAGTAAAGATCTTTTACCAAAAGCTGAAAAGTCTATGAAAGAAATATGCGCAAAAGACGATGGCGGAGGTGATCAATTCAATATAACCGCACTTTCTTTTTGAGTATTTCACTAATACGGATATATTTTTTCTTCAGTTTCAATTCATCTTATTTTAAATTTCGTTCTTGGTGGAGTAGCATTTTTTATGCTCATTGTTATTGTTATTCTAGCTTGTGGCTTAACGTAAGTTAACCTGAAACAACTGTTTATTACAGCCGTAATGCTGAAAAACTATTTAGTTTAACTACTAGTTGTAGTAACTATTCTTCCTCTTTCGAACCACTTGTTTTTCAACAAAAACTAATGAAACAAAAAAAGAACCGACTGAACCGTGCACCTGTTCCCCAGATTACGTCACCTAGGCAACAAATGCTTCTGAGATCATGTCTATTTTCAACTAAATAGCTAAAAATAGCAATGATGCTGATCGCAATAATCAAAACATGTTATTGTTTTAGGAATAATCAAAACATGTTATTGTTTTAGGAAAAAAACGAAAGAGTACAAGACAATGCGACCAGCTTCAACATCATCTGTTCATGAACCAAATAAATACAATTATGTTGAAACATTACGTTACAATGAACTACAACAAAATCCTGTACAAACGATGTCTCCACCATATGCTAACTACCTGATCTTACAGAAGGGTACCGTCGATCAGACAATACAAGCACAAAAAACACCACAGTCTTATGATGGTAAAGTATTCACATTCCCAGAATTACCAACACGAGATCGTCGAGCAACTGAGAGTGAAATGATGGCAAATAGTGCACAAGTCCCAGCTAATGTTTAGCATTGTTATGTCAAAAACAACAAACACCAAGCAGTAACTGTATGCAGCGTTGCACAATCAGTACCAACCTAAATGACCTAAAAAACCCAATGGTTAGATCTGTACCAGATGATGGATGACAACAAGAGGGTTCTACCATACGAATAATGCAGGAATGTAGTAGACATTCTGCAAATAGAACGTATTTCATTTAGCTCTAACGAATTCATTGTTTGTATAAATTATAAATATGCACAAAACATAGAATATTTATCATGTATATACGTAGGTTTATATTGTAAATGACGCACTGTAATTCATTGTACATTGGCAACAGCATTCTAAATATAGCACTTACTGCATAATTGCACTCAGAATTTCACCTTACACGGAAAAAAGTTATCAAACTTTTTTTAAAAAGGCGCATTTCATCATTGTGCTTCAGCAAGTTTTGCTAAGAAACGAAATTCATTTTATAAGTATTTGATTTGTATATTATGATAATGTAAGTGGATGTAAAACAATTGTAGAAATTTTCTTAATAAATAAAATATAGTATGATCGTTATCCCGCCTATGATGGCTGCTATAAAGTGATCTATTGATTACTATTGTATACCAACCATCATTATTCAAAACAGGGAAAACAAAAGCAAGGATATTATACTACTGATGTTATAATGTATATCACCAAGAAAATTATTTACATTATTTACATTACAAATGTTATTAATTAATTACAATTCATATTAATCTAATAAAGTAATAGGTACGGACAAGTTAATAACGCACAGAAAAAATATATAATTTAGTAAACGTCTCAGGACAACGATCTCGAATTTTTATAATCTCCATAATTTTCTCGAATCTTTGTGTGTTCATGATTTCCCGTTGGGAAGGAGTATACTTACTTCATCTAATATTGAACATCGCCAGCTTAGCTGCATGTTCTGAGGACACATAACCCCGTATTCACGCCATTACATGTAGTAATGTGCTACACGTGACCCAATGGTTCGTTCTCTATTGGTTGAAGACTTATTGGTCGTGCACGAAAAAGTTCCGAATTGATGCCTTTGTTTTTGCCATCGTGAGAAATGGGATTCCTAAAATGACAAAGACACGTTAATACTTTTGAATAATATAACTTCCTATCAAAAGAAATATAGTTAAAACAAGACAATACCTTCGCGCTATGTAAATATAAATCAAACAAAGCAGTAAAATAAGAATAATAAGGGACATTGTAATATGAATGATTATATGTTTTCTGTCATCACCAAAGACTAAAAAAGAAAGTAGTTCAGTTCTTTTTAATTAGAGTTGGTTAAACAGAAAAGAGGAATTATGGTCGCATATTTTTACTTGTAGTTTTCTGTTGTACCCTAGCTCCAGTGTTTTCATTTCTTAAAACAGTACTTCTTGTTTCTACTACTGTAAAAGTTTGTACTTTTGTCACCATTGTAGTTTTTGAGCGCAACTGCAGTGATGGTAATTGCGTATTGTTGATTTGCTTTGGTAATGAGGATGCATTTAATGTTGTTGTATTGTTAAACTGTGTCGTTGTTGGTTTCATTGTGGTACTCTTTTCGACTTGACCATCAAATATTTCTGTATAAGGACATGGTGGCATCTCAAAATTACATGGTTCTGAAATGTACACGTACGACATTACGATAGACAACCAGCTTTCAGAAAAGCATTTTATACACAATCGAATCAACAATGAATTATAGTGTTCTTACCATCTTTAGTGCAGATATAAATCTTCAGTTTCATATTATCTGTTTTACAATGTCCTCCACTCAAGTTATCTAGACTGCTCTTTGTACCATCTGAAGTGGCTGTTAAATAGCAAGACCATATTATAAGACATTGTAGTATATTCTATAATAGGATCAGCATATAAACACAAGAATGACACTCACAAATGAAGTGATAAGTTTTTCCAAATGTGTATCTCATTTTATCTGGGAATGCTCGGTGAGAAGCAAGTATTTCTTCAGTATAAGTGAACAACGTAGGGTCTTTGTCACATCGGAAGATTTCTCTATTTAACCTTGGGTTTGTTTTCTTGTTCACAGTACATGTTTTATATCCTTCTTCATCAACCAACATTAAATTTTCGAACATTCTTCCACGATGAAAACTTCTATCACTCATATCTTGCCATATTGCTGTGTTTGGACAAACAAAAAATAAATGACTGCCCGGCTTCACTTTGAAGAAGAACTCTCCTCCTTTCTTGTATAAATTAAATCTAGAAAGAAAACACGGGATGTATAGTTAGCAACGTTGCTAAAAAAACGTTTGAAAGTACGGTGTTGTTGATCACAACGTATTGTCGGCACTGTAGAGACAATGTTTCTTGAAGTACCGACAAAGTAATCGTGGTGGTCGGTGAACTTCTGTCATGTGTGCGGTAAACTATGGTTAATATGTTTGCTATAATTTATATTTCAAACACAACATGATCTAACCAAAACATTATGCTATTTTTACCACTCATTCCACTCACAAACAAAAGCACTTTATCACTGAAAGTGTCCGCAATAAATCATTGAAAACATTAGTAATTGTACATCGCTGCATGCAGGAACCGAGGGTGTTTGAAAAGACAAATGTTTTGAAAATCATTGTAACTTTTAATATTTCTAGAAAAACAAACAGAACGACAGCAATCATGCTGAAGAATATTTTAGCTTCGTAGAATATAAACGATATGTTTTAAAATCACCATCATCTCATTGGTTCCCATATTACCATGAGCAGCGAATGACAACCAAGTTTTACGAACATGGTCGGATGTTTTGACAGCTCCTCATGGAAAAACATGAGGAAAAGATCAGAGCAAAAGATTGTTATACATTAGCTCTTTGATATTACATAAGGTTATTTTATACATAAGATCTGCTGTGGATTACGATGTTTGATAAATATGAAAAAAAATAGAAAATCTCACTGTGATTTCAATTAATATCAAATATCTTACAAATGATTTGCACGAACTATCAGCATATATGAATTGAACGTTGCCGAACATGATTCAACAATAGTTTAATGAAATTAAAAGAAGTTCAACAATAAATTGTGTGAAACAACTTCATTAGAAGAGAACATTTTGTTACAAAAAAAACCAATGCAAGTGTATATAGATAGTTTACAAGTTCTAAATCATCGTATTAATTGTGCAAATATTGTGTTATTTCATAACTTACCGACAATTGTTTGGCGTCCAGAAAATTGTTGGATAATAATAAGAATACACTCTTTGTGGAAAGTATAATAAAGAGAACAAGAAGAGTTTGTATAATTGCATTGTTAAATTGACCATGTCTTCTTTATTGTTGTTATCAGATTAGAACATACTAAGAATGAAAAAAAAACCGATTAATGTTCTCATGTGAACAGTTCATAGTTCATATTGTAAATATAGTGTAGCAAGTAGAGAATTGTAATACACGTTGTTTGTCTGTTGGATACAAGCAGTAATATGGCTTATTTTGGTAGCAGCTGTCATCATAAAGTTATAAAATATGCATGTAGTAGCCACATGTTGTAATATAAATGCATATACCTCTCATTACTGACAATATAATATTTTATTATTCCAGGTCAATATTTTCCCAATGAAACATTGCATGTTGTAGTAATAGCTAGATTGTCCAAATTCATCGATCATTTGTTACAATATAATGGTAACGATTTCTTGCTTCATTGCAAGCTATTGTTGTGAATTTGGGGGTGTGTAAACTTGTAGAAATCTTGTGTGAACATGTTGAAGAGAACGATATGCCTAGATTGGACTACGAGTTGAATATAATACATGGTATTAGAGGAATGCTTGATAGGAATGATATTTAAGCAAGCAATATTCATAATAAAATCATACATTCACATTTCTAACTGACATGATATGACAGACGTACACACAGTCACTCAATCACTTCCCACAACATTCCTATGACACAGTATTTTACTCAGTGGTTTTAAAACATCTTAATAATCAATATTTTTTGTTGTACACTTGGTGATGATGATGAAAATTTTGTTCTCAAGTGCAACGTGATTGGGAGTTAGGATACGGTAAACCGAAAATGTTTGACCGGGACTGGTATCCCAAAGGTCGCGGGTTCGATTCCCACTGCGGTCAAACATTTTCTGTTTACCGTATCCTAACTCCCAATCACGTTGCACTTGAGAACAAAAATTTTCATCATCTTAATAATCCTTTATTTAATCCTTTATTTATTTATTTAATAATGAAGAAATGTATTAGGACCTGCGTAAAAATCATGCGCACATGACTATGGTAGTTACCGTGTCCTGTCTGCGTGGTTGTTTTATTTTTCCTAGCAGAACACTGCTATATTTCCTATATGAAATTACTAAACATTACCAGCAGTTTTTATCAAATTCGGAGACTAATGCCTGCGTCAAGTAATCAACAAATCACCAGATCGCTGATATAGAGACATTTGACGACAATTACTTGCTTTTACTGGTTTCTTTATCATAAGAATATTATATTGTTAGGTATTTATCGTTGATAGGTTAAGAAAGATAATGAGAATCCTTGCCAATATCCTTCCTGGATAATAGCGACACCTTAAAACATATCAATTATCGACACTGTATCTTCAAGATTAGACACAAATTCTGAACTAAAAAAAATAATGAAAGTTTATATGCGTCGAAAATGGGTGTGGTATATAGCTATGGTTGCACGTGTCCCAATACACCTATTTTGTTTCATTGTTTAGGTGCAACGTGTTTCATTTCACAAGTTTCATGATAGGTGAGGTCACCTTAATTTATCACATCATCAATTATGAGACAAATGAACAACATGAATCATGACAAGATGGTGCGTACTCGCATAGTTTTCTAATACCACATGTTTTTCATCACTTTTATCACTTTTATGAACAATGAGAAAAAATACATTCAACTACACTGAAGTGCCAGCTATTTTACATTTGGCCTACGCAAAAGAAACTAGACATCAAAAATACACACAAGTCTCACATTATGCATGTTTCAGTCTCCTCCTTCCTGCAACAACTCAATGTCTCCTTAGAAATCTTCTTAATCATTTATCATAGCAATTATGACAACGTCTAATACATGACTATATCCATTGAAAAAAGTTGCCGAACTTCATAAATGCGCCATTTGAGAAGCTGATCTTAACGTTAGAAAATGGTGCCAATAAATAACATATTGTGCGCTGTGTTCATAGCCATAAAGCAAATTTGCTGACAAAATTGATTAAGGGTAAAACCTGCTAGAGATTGATTGAGCAACACTGACTATTTCATGAGATGACAACCGATGATATATAAATGCTCTACTATGGGTTGAACAAATCAGTTAGACACAGGTCAAATGAATCAAATTACGGTGATGAAGCGTGTCGCCTTGTGTCTGCTAACCAAAGTGCTCTCATTGCATATATAATATAGAAGTGAGAATATATAATTGATGCAGATCATTTGTAGTTTGAAACTAACGGTGAAGTGTTACCCGAAACACTAGAATTTTCACAGATTAAAGAACAATCATTAATGTAGTGATCTGGTGAGATCTTTCCTTTTTTACGACCGCCGTTTTTTCACAGCTTTCATCAACGGTCAACACGTCTCAAAAATATAATATACAGAGATAATAATAATAATTTGCGTCGTACTATAACCGATAATATTCCTAAGCAATACATAATAAGCTATTTGCATAAAGTGCAATACAAATTAGCGCATGAACTAAATAAGGAGATCATGCAATAATCATTGATAAATATACCAACGCAGAAACGTAGAATCAGGTTGGTTGTATAGAGATTAATGGGCAAGACGTATTAAAAGATTACTGATTATGGATTGTGCTCCAAGAAACATCTAGTTTTTAAGACGATGAAAACATGTGATCTTGTGCAATCGCCGCGCATTTGACAATCTTTTCGCCATCTGTTAATCAAAATGTCTTATTTAATGTCAGGAAATGAAGAACTTCTGGTTGAAAGCGAACAATTTAAAGCAGCTAGCAGCTTAACAGGAACATATTTCACTTGATCTTCTCAAAATTTCATAAAATGTACGGTTGTGACCACAATTCAATTGAATTAAAGTAAACTAGTATTGTAAGTGGTGGTGCATGAAGAAAAAATGAAAGGAATTGGAGTGGGTGTTTCACAGGAATGGGATATACATGTCGCAAATCACGCTGCTGTCATAGTTTGGTTGGGAAATATTTTTTAAAGAAAATAATGTGGTAATAAGAGAGATACAAGGTTCACCAATAATAGCATAATTGAGATGATATCTACACATCAGACACGACTGATTTAACCCATCTGTCATGTGTGTGTATAAACAATACACATTTTGAGAACTCGATGCATAGAGCAGGATTTTTCAATGATATTCAATTTCACAACTATTCGATAATTCAACTGAAATCACTGTGAACTGTAATGTATCATATATGCCTCCCAAATGGAAGGTTGTATGTATGAAAATGTATATATTAAACAGGCTTAAAGTTCTAAAGGCGTAGCGCACGTACGGAAAACAAGATTAAAGTAGATGTGTGTCATTCATTTCCTCTATGTTGCACATACTCGACTATAGTGAATTCTAAACTGAATCCCAGCATCTAGTTTCAAGCAATATACATCACCAAGGTAAAATCATAATTGACTATAACATCTGTTTCGAATTTGATAAATAAAAACAACTCGGTAAACCATTTGTCAAGTGTGATGTCGAAATACTTAGAAAATTGTAAATTACTCTTGAAATAAACCATTGAATTTCACAAGAGTATAACTGCCAAGTGTAACGTAAATCAAGATTACTCAAGGTTTATATTATATGAGAATATTATCAAAAAATACTGGTCATGGGTATGATAATTTATCAACATCGCGTATTTTCAATCACTAGTATCAAAACATAAATGATTCCACATATATTGATTTTGAAATCATACAATTGTCGAATACATGGTCTTCATGACTATGACATAAAAAACATGCGCAAATCATGATGGTGCAAAAATCGCTACAAAGTTGGTGCGTTTTAATATCACCATTATCACCACCACTAACTTTATGGGCATATAATTATATACATAAACGCGCGTGATTTGTAATTGGGGTTGGAATTATACTATGTACATTCTAATATTTATATATATCAATAAACATTGAACGGTTCTTACCTCAGAGATTTACATCTATGTGTAGGGAAGTGGAGTGCGACTGCTATGCGCTCACGTTTGCCAATACTGTCTTCTTATTACATAAAGCAGCCTACCTCCACAGCAGGCCACAAATCCCCAGGTGAAAATCCGTTACCATAGTAACTGCATGTCGTCACGTCATCGCGCTACCATATGAAATTTCTGGTGAACTAAAACCAAGATAAACATTAGAAAATGAGGAAACAAATTAGGTATAGTTGATCAATACGTCGAAATATTTTGTGGTTATTCTTAAAAAAAACTTGGCTTATATAGCATGCACCTGGAATAATGAATATTCTAAAGAAACAAATGATTAATGATATATCGTTTTATGATTGAATCAAAGCTAATGTGGGCTATATTGAACATTGAGAAGTAACCAATCAGTTTAGTTTCAATTTATTCAGCAATGGATTTTTTTCATGATAGCTACGTTTATGTCAAAAAATGATATTAATAATAGAATGCAACAATGTTGATAACTTAAACATTTTAATGTCTTGTCAACCATTCATATTCCTCCATTACTGTGCAAACGTTGTTTTGTCAAACAGACATGTTGTTGAAAGCTTAATGAAGTTAAATGAATAGAGTAACTGAAGATAAGATCAGTTTGAAGTCTAAGGATATTAAATGCATTAGTAACATAAGATCATTTGAAAAAGAACCATATTAATAACCATGACAGCAACACATTGATATATATATATAT